>VZRF01008654.1:712520-738297 GCA_013396875.1 Vireo altiloquus
TGCAATGAAAACTTTGTAATGCAAACCCAACACAAATATAGCTAAAAATTATCAGTGGCATTTCCTATGAAAACAGGCATTTTCTAAAGAAATACATTCATAAGTATATAATATTTAGTATATACTGACATATAATTAGACTTCTATAAATATATCATAATTATTACATATATATTTAAAGCATATATCATATTTATAATATAATTATACATCTTATAGATAAAAATATTTCTAAATCTTGAAAATCTGTGACAGACAGAAGGACATTTTTGGGAGGAGGAAAGCAGGAATCCAATAGTGAAAGAAAACATTAATTAAACTTTTTAATGCAGTAACATGAGGACCAAACCTAAAGCTGAAAAAACGCTGCATCTCCATTTTCAGAAGAGTTTTACTTACTGGCAACATTGGAGGACCTGTATCATGAACATGTATGTTAGACCACCACAAACTTTCAGTGCTTTGCCCCTTACTGAAGGTTCAAATCATCCTTAAAAAAAAAAAAAAAAAAAGTTTTGGAAAGGTTTACATATTGATAGGTCTTCTGTTAACTTCCTGAGGGTGGCCTGTTAGGGTTTTTGCAAAGCTGGCCATACCTACCATGTCCTTTGGACCTTGCACTCCTCTGAACTGCTGCACACATGCATCTCCCTGATGCTCCTGCTGAATGCAAATGACTTCTGCTAGTTACCATGGGGACATGACCAAGGACCATGGGATGCATAGCAACAATGCTCCTATTTTTGCCATTTTTGCTTCATGACAAGGAAAGAGGAGCTACGCCATATACCAGAGTTTTTTCCTTTCTGTTTATTTGTTTGAGTTTTTTTCTTCACATGCACACAATCACAAAACACTTGCTCCATTTTAGCTAACATATAGTAGATACAGGTTGGATCTTTAAAGCTAAGCCTGAAGTCAGATTAGTTTATTTTCAGCTGCCTAAAGGAATAACAGGAAATTATTACAAAAACTATTATACTTTCAAAGTATAAACTTCTTCAGCAATCTTGAGTCGTTAAAAGATATCTGAATTATGATTGTTTTTTATAAAAGCAAGAAAAAACCCAAACTTAGGATTAAATCAAATATACGTGCACAAATACATACCGAGAGAGAGAGAGAAAAATCTGGTCTTTAAAAGAACAAGAACTAGTCTGCAATAGAGTTAGATAAATTGGATGAACACCAATGAACAGAACAAGGGTTGTGGTTTTGATCTGGGGCTCTTTTTAGAAAAGATACAACACTCTGGTAATTAAAAAAAATAAAAGGTAGATGTTAGCTTAATATTTTAAGAGACAACTTACTGACTGTGCTCCCCAGATTCTGTTTCTCACTTCCATCCTCCCCCCTTTATTAAACTTACTCTTCTCCCTGTAAGGTCCTTTCTATGTCAGTAGAAATTCATATAAACCTTGTTAAAATGACAGTTTTCTGGGTGGATAAGTAATTGAGTAACAAGACAGAAATCAATGTTGCTTAGTCATCTGCTATTTCTTCATTCTTTTATATAATTAGTATGAAAATTTTGATTCTATTAGATATCATTTTAATAGGTAGATCTAATTATGTTCTCAAAGGATAAAGATGATGAAGACTTAAGCTCTGCTGGTGTGACAATTCAAGCTGTCAGGCTGCCATAGCTTGCTCTGCTCGTGGTTCCTCCTCCGCCGAATCCTTAGATGAACAAATGCTCTGTCATTGCTCTATTTTGGTGCCACTACTCAGCTGGCAACATTTGATAAAAACATTTCATTCTCCAAGGACTATATTGTTATAGAAGTTTTGCGGACAAAAAAGCAATAAATACCTAATTAGGTCAACAAGAAGACATGGCAACTTGTAACTGCCTACATGATGACATCGATGTAGAAATACCCTGACTTGTGATTTCTAGGGCAGCAGGAAATGGTTTAGAAAAAAGAGGCAATCCTCTCTTTGTGCTTGGAGAATTGAACAGAAGATATAGCAGACACCTGAGGCACAGACTCACAATTTCCTGTGAAGGAGTGCTCTGTTTCTGGATATTATCCCCAGAACACAGCCCTTTGGGCATCATCCTCTCTCACGTGTGATGGGGCAGGGCTCCTGTCCCAGCAGACAAGTACCACAAAGCAAGGGACTCAGTCTTGCAAAGGTGTGCTGTGCATGGGGGGCTAAATCAGGTAGATAAATCTTATCAGGGCAAATCTGAAATTTTTGTTCTCATCATGTGTGATTAATGCCCAGCACCAGGAAGGTATTGTAGTACTTCTGCTGCAGAAGCTGTTTCTGATTATTTACTAGGGCCCATCTAGAGCTATGGACATTGAATAGGCCCAGAAGTAATTGCAGTTTTGTAGCTGTCTCTGCCAAATTTTAGGATTAAATCAATCTTCCACTACAATTTCACACCATTCATCCCTGCCTCTCCCTTCCCACCTTCAGCAGCCACCCAGGCCAGCAAGGAGCTGATGGAAATTTCCAAGGCCAACCAAAGAGGACATGAGCTGTGCAGCTCCCAGGAAACCAAAGGCTTTCAGCATGGTAAATACACTTTTCCAATTAAAATTGTGCTCTTGTTCTTTATCTCTCTGTCCTTCTAAGTGGGAGATTAAACTCTGGAAGTGGAATCCAGATGAAAATCTGCAATTATCAAGGGGGATAGGGTCAAACAGCAAATGAAACAATGGAAATTAATCTGATACTCTGGGACAATGCAGTTTGATTGCAATTATATGAATGCCAGTAAACTATGCATACATGGCAGATTTTCCACCTATTTATTTAAATAAGAGCTACATTTATGATATCCCATAGAGGATCATAAATATTCAAGGACCTAAATTTTCATTAGTACACTAGCAAGTAAATTTTCAAAGCAATGCACAGGGATTTAACTGCATGAGTCCCATTAATGTCACTACTTTGAAAATTTACTTCCCATGAACTTCTAGAGGATGGGGAAAAAATGAAAAAAAGTCTCTCATAATTTTAAGAAGAGGACAGGAAAAAGCTTGTCATCACTTTGGCACTCTGGTACTTTAATTGCAAAAGAATAATTTAAATCATATCTTCAAAATTAAGCTCCATTCTAGGCACAGACACAGATGGTGACATTCCATCAAGAGTTTTTGCTGCACATTATTAGACAATGTACTAATAGGCCTTTTACTTTCCTGGGAATATTAAGAGTCGGCCAATTCTGCGTGACTTCTGGGAGAAGTGTAATGTGAATTCTTGGTCATGAAATTAGCAATCAGACTCTGTATTTAGGATCTGAAATTTAAAATCTGGAGTGGGATTTTTTTCTTTAGTCTTTTGTGAGCTCGGTTCCCCTTGGGCCAGTTATTTAGTTACATTAATGTAATTAGAAAATTCTGTCTTTCTCACATTAAAAAAGAATTATTATTTTATGGGTGGTAGAATTTTAATTCAATAAAAAAAACATTTTTCTTGTCATGCATAGCATTATCAATCTGCTTTCTCTTGCTGTGAAATATATTTAAAACAAACTTTATATTCATGCTGCATTTTTCTCTTATGTCTATAATAGAACATATGAGAGCAATCAGAGCATTGCTAAATATGTATAGTCTTTCTCAAAGAATGCATCAGAGATTGTGGAAATTCATGCATCACTGCTAATTTTGTATTTCAGCTGGGAGCAACAAGGAAAACCATGGGAGAATCCCTTACTTTGAGGTTATAAATTTTCAGACTCAAGGGGTTAAGAAGGGAGTGTGGTCAGGAACAGACACTTTGTGTGGGCATCACTAGAGAAAACACCCAAGGTGAATGAACATCCTAGGTCTGATTTCAGGGCATGGATGTGGGAAACTTCAAATTCACAGCTGCTGGTTGGCTTGAGCATGGGTCCTTGTAGGTAGAAAGAGCAAATAAAGATGATGCAGATACCTCCAAGAGGTGTTTCTTTGCACCAGTCTCTGCTGCAGAGGATGAGTGACTTTACAGCTTTCTTTGCCTGTCAGTGAGGATGATGAGTGGCAGTGACTGAACTACCATAAGGAAAGATGCTGAAAAAACCTGATAATTGAAAAGCTTCAAGTCAACAGGCCTAAAGGACAGACATCACAGAATTCAAAATCTTGACAGGGCAGAGCAGCTAACAAGCTGCACAGGCTTTAATTAAAAGTTCTTACTATATCAGTAACTTAGAGGGTGGCAAATTTTATATCTCTAATTAAAAAGGCTTCGTAAGTGATCCAAGACGTTACAGATGAATAAACATTGCATCTATTTCAGGAAAGTAAAACAATAAACACCTGAAAGGCCAGGATGTGATAACTCAGCCTAGCCTGCTGAGTTTTCTGAAGAGTCTCACTGATATGCTAAAATTCAGTGAATGTCTCCAAAGCAAGAGATATCAGGCAGTTTATTCAGTCCTCTGACAATGTCCTGCACAGGAAATTAGTAAGAAAAGTAAATATTTGTGAACTAAAGTATTACTGTGAGTCAAAACTGTCTAAGAGATGGAAAAGACTAGAATTAAACTGTCCTTTTTTCTAAGGGAAAACACAGAGTGCCTCAAAATCACACCCTGAGACCAAAGTTTTCTGGCACAGTCATGCTTTAGAGTAGCAAAGCAATCAGGTTGCAGAAGTTGTGTAGGTTATGGAAGTGCAGAGTGGACTGCAGGGAGAGGTGGGGAACTTCAGTGGGACCAAACACTGAGCTCACAGAAGCTGTCATTAGGTTCAGTACATTTGAAGCACAGAAAATACGTACCTGGGGAAAAAAAAATATTTAGATTCATCCTATATTTCAAACAATATTAAATAATTTTCCTCCTGCTTCAGGGAAGAAGAATGCAAATGCAAGGAAAATGAGAGTTGCCATATTATAAATGGATAAGTGGAAATATCTGTTCAGAGTATTTTCAGTAGACTGTGGAACTCATTGCTGCTGCAAGTCATCAAGGCTGGGAATTTAAAGAGACTCTGACTTGCATTTTACGAAAACAAGAAATTAATGCTCATACAGAATTATAATTACTAATTCTAAGAAAAAGGAAGCAAAGGGATGGAAGGGATTTAACCTTGTGTCAGCTTACACTTGTCTTTAAACTAGTAAATCTGTCAGCAGTTGGGTTTTATATTATTCACAGAGGTAACTAGTTCTGCAAGCAGACTGTTGTTTCCTGATCTAAAAAATATTTTCTGCAATTTTTTCAGCTTTCAAAATTTTTTTCAGCTTCTCTTCTGGTTCCTCAGATTCTAGTTATAGAAGAGCGAGGGGCAAAGTCAAAAGAGTTCAGAGAGTTAAGAGAAGCCTTAATTTTTTTTGACTTTTTTGCTGTCTATTGAAGGACATTCAGCACTTGCCACCACCAATGCAACCACAACAGCAAGTGGAGAGTGGAAGAAAGACTAATTTTAAATTTAATTGCAGAAGCAATAGAAATATTACCAAAGGATAATCAAAAAATACTGTAAGGCAGAAACCAGTGAAAGCAGGGATGTTTAAACATGGGACAATGAAAGTGCAAATTATGTCAGAGAAGGACCCAAGACTTGGAAAAATGTATAACCAAAATGTCCCCAAGATAATGATAAATAGATAGTTTGGGACAAGAAGGTGAGTCTGGGGATGGATTGAAATACAGCCATGAGAAACCAAGCCTTTAATAGTTTGTTCTCACACGTGTCTTTGGAACCTTGATTTATTTCATTTTCATGTGCCTGCTTGACATCTGAATCCTCCTATTCCTCCCTGTTCCTTTTATCTGGTGGTTGTGACAAAAGTGGAAGGTGCTTCAATTAGAGAAAAAATGAGCTACAAACCTGTGCCTGTTTTTCTCCCTGGCAGAGTGACTAGCACATTTCAGGAACCCAGACCTGGGGAAGATAAGAAAAATCAAAAGAAGTTTTAAATGTATGCAGAGAGAATCAGAGCTGCCCTAGACAAGGAAAGGAAAATTTCCTAACATTAATCTACACAGCAAAGAAGATTATTTTGCCAGTTTAGTTTTAAGTGCAAAATCTTTCATACACCTCCAGAGAGGCTCTTTACTGGCAGAACAGGAATATAAAGATTTTAATGTGTCAAATCAAAATGTCACTCCCCTCCCCCTTACATAGATTCATCTCTCTCCCTTTCTTTGTCTGCCTTCCTCTTCATGCTGGAAGTTTAATCTGCAGTTTGACTTCAAATGCAATAATTCACTAGCCCTAGGCATGTGCTTAAAAGACTATGTATAATTGTAATTCTGAGGAGATTAATACCTTATATTGATCCCCTATTTCTTCATCTATCTTGACAGCATGTAGTAATTTTTAAGAAAAGGAAAAGTGATTTGTTTTCAAAAGGGTCCTGGTTTATTGCCTATTCATACAGTTGTTAGAACTCCTGTATTCTCCTAAAATCAGCATGGTAGAGCATGCAGAGTAAATATGTGTTTAGATTTATTGGTTACAGTTCAGAGCATATGGGAAAAGCATAGTCTAGAATGAAAGCCTGCAGAAGTGTCTGTTGATTTGAAAAGACAGGTTTTCTCTACTAGAAATGGTCCTTGCTGTGCACATATATTTTTTGCCCTAGTTCAATGGCTACACTTTACAGGTAATGTGGATATCTTCTATACACTAAATTGAGACAATGTTTCTTAATTGTTTTGATTGTATTGCATGTCCTAACAGAAGTGAACCACATTTTTGTCTGGTAATCAGTTTTTATCTCTGAGGTCATTTATCTGGCCATTAGAAGAGTGTGCCTTTTTTCTTTTTTTAATATGCACTTTAATTGGAAATGCAGTGCCAATATGATGAACAGGCTTCACTATATTCTACAGGGTGTAAAGAAAGATTAATTAAAAAAATAAGTGACTTCTGCAGATACTTACATGTGTTTTATCTAAATATGCCCCAAAAAGTAGACTCCACAGTGTGAAATTAGGAACCCTACAAACAGCTAAGGGGAGCACTTTCCATAATTGCTTCGATTCCATGAAATGCCAACTACTTGCAACTCCTGTTTATTTAAATGACAGCTTATGTGGCTCCTTGCAGTGTATCTAAGTCTTTGTCATATAAATAAAGGCTCTTTTGTTACATGTGATATATCTGCACTGTTTTTGTAAAACTATGCATCTCAGACTTCAATGAAGACAGACACTTTTAAAAGCACAAACATACACAACTTTGAGAGTTTGATATGGATGCTTCCAGAGATGGGAGAATTTAGGAATGTATTTAGGAATGTATTAGTAAATCTAGGCATACAAATAAAAGTGGTCACCACTTAAAATCGTCCACTAAATCTTTATAGAGATGCAAGAGAAAACCCATTATTTGAAGAAAAAAAATGTAAGCACAATGAGGAAAATATTCAGATTGCTGTAATATCAAGAAGAAAATTATTTCGATGAAAATGACAATATACAATCTTGCACTGCATTCAAAATTCTCTCAGCCACTCCATAAATAGCTTTCTCTATGTGCATTTAAAGTGAATTTTTGGAGCTCTGTTGCACTGATTGTTAATACCAACCTCTTGACTATGTGTTTTGTGCTAAATGAATCCACCCTTTAGTTATGTATGGAGCCAATATGATTTTGGTCTACATTTTATGCATAGAATATCTATGCATAATATTGCTAGCTCAAGCTGTATTCAGAAAATAACATAATTTGAAATATCTTTGGTTTCGTAAATTTAAATTAGAAGCTTGTGAAGTTTTCCAGTCAACATGATATTTGCAGGAAGATAGGAAAAATGTATACATATTTTGGCTGGTACAGGCTGTGTCTGCAATAGCATTTTGGGCCATTTTGCAGAGCAATTTGGGCACAAGAGAACTCAATTTCTTTCAGATGAAATTGGGCAGGAAACCCTGATTCAGGTGCAGGTTTAATGCACTACAGACCCTAATGGGCCTTAACGAGTAATATGGGCTCAGGACACTTCCAAACCACATACATGGTGAGGGCACTCAATTCTGCAGCCCAGGCTAAAGGTAACCTAAAGTAAAATGTGCAAATTGCACATAATATTGGGGCTCCAGCAGCAACTGCTTTGATATAATGCTGTACTCCTGCTGAGCTACCCACTTGCTAATGTAGGCCCAACCTTATGTGTAGTTTCAGATCATCAGTGGTGCCCCTATTAAGGCCAGAAGCATTGATCAAATCAAAATAACGGACTCAGAATTAATCAAAAACCTTCATAGTTTTAGTCACCTTTTTCTTTTCATTAAAACTTCATGGTAGCAAGGCCAGGTATAATTAATGAAGAAGTCTTTTCTCAGCCAGCATTATTCTGAGGTATAAGCCTGATTAGTTTTCACTCATTCTTTGACTCACTTCATGTTAGTTATATAGAGTTAATGTAAAAAAATTACCTATTATTCCTTTCCATTGAAAAACTGAATTACCGAGATGAGAAAGCATAGATTATCCAGACCAGAAAATTTACATTCAATGAAGTGTTTTATTACCAAAAGAAAGGAGGGAATGTGATTTTAAGGAAGTATTAATATGAATTTTGCTATTGTTCTCATACTGCAAGTTTAAATGAGAATGTCAAAACCGGGCACAGAAACTTTTCAATGCAACAGTGAACCAAAAACCTTTTCCATACAAGCCAATTGGTACTACAAATATAAGAGAAAAATAAAGATGTCCTGAGGCAGCAAATTAGATTTTTCTGCATTTTCTTTTTAGGTACAGAACATTTCCCGTGTCTGTACATGAGTCTTTTAAACATTAAAGTACTACAAACCCCATTACAAGCATTATTGTGTATGTTTTCGTGAGACAAATGCCTGGATGATAAAAGCCTGACTTTTTGTTTCTAATTTCACTTCATGTGTGACTCGGTGAGATGATGTGAACTGGGGAACTAAATTTCACAAGCGCTAGTAGTGACTGGCTCAGGTGTAAGAATATTTTACTCCCTTCTGTTCACAAATAATTTATACAGGCTGTAATCTAGCATGGCACCCCTGCTTAGCTGATGACTGTGCTATTAATCAAAAGCAAGAGTTGACAATTTTTCAATCTTTAACAAATAAAAGTTTTGCCATCCTTTTCAAACCAGTGATTCAGCTATGATACTTTAAAAGACATCTTCAATTATTGTATTCCGTAAATCTTGGTCACATAAGTACAATCTCTACTTTTCTTTTGTTAGTTTCTACTCTTCTCCTACAGTTTCATTCACACTCTTTTCAAGGTCTGTCTGTAGAACACCACAAATACTTTTGCAGCACAAATACAACTTTTTCTTCCTAGACCTTTCCACCTTAGATGTGTCCATATCAGATGTGTCCACCTCAGCCTCTGGCAGCCAGAATCAAAGTTTCTCAGCTGGTTCTGTGGCTCAGTCTGACTTCCTGTAAATTTATAGCTACACATTGCATTACTCCACTGATTTATATCCATCTCCTGTATTTCTGCAGGAGCCATCATGTCAACTCTCCCTTCCTTTCCCAGGCACTGTACCACATCTGTCTTTCATTTTCAGAAGTTCCACTCTGCTGAGAAAGCATTTATGGCTATTTCTGGCCAGCTGCCCACTATGCTTTTAGGGGAGTTGTTTATTTTGTTAAAGAAAAAAATTGTCCTAAGTGCTAAAGTCATGCAGGAGTGACAGAAATTTTAGGAATAGCAAATACTGTTTCACTTGTTATTGTACAGAGAACAAATTGCAAAACCTGAGGCCTGTGTTTTATAGCTCAGAGTTCCAAGAATTTGTAAGCAACCTCGGAATGGTTTGCAAACTGCTGAAACCCACCAGGTAGTTGAGGGAGGAGACTGCACATTTATGTTGAGAGAGGTTTAGTGCCAAATTAAGGTGCATTGTGAAAAAAAGGCGGATGAAAAAAATTTCCTTTCTTGGGCATAATCACATCTGGGTAAGCCAGATTAATGTTTCTGCTTCTTTTCAAGGCTCTGTCCCCCCAAAATAAAAGAAAAAAAAAATAGACGAAAGTTCTATGAGTTTTCTCTAAATGTAGCATGAGATGTTAGTTATTTTATCAGCTCTTAACTTTATACAATGAATGCTAAGGTGACAGGCTACCCAGAAGCAGTGGGATTTAGTGTAAACAGTAGGAAAATGAGTCAGAAAACCTAAATTCTCCTCCTAGTCTTGCTCAATAGTTTTGGCAAAATTATTTATTTGCTTCTCTGTGTTTGTGCATTATGTAAATGCTGGTTAATACTTGTAATAGGAAGGAACAGTAGCCAGATTCCTGAAATACAGTGGGAGAAAAAAAGTTTTACTTTCCTCAGTACAGGGGGAGAAAACAATCTGAACTTCAAGATTCCCCAGAGAAAGAGGGGGGGAAATATTCCTATAAACCCTTGAAATAAATCCTGTAAAAATGCACAGTACATGTTTAAGCAATATTTAAGGATATTAGATGTATATTTTTAGATGGTCTTTTAAATTAAAAAAAAGTGATTTATTTTTTAAATTACAGTAACCTAATCACATAAATATGTGCAAGGAAATGTGCCATAGTTATTGACTAGGAAGCCATAGCTGGATACTACCACTTCAGATTAAAGTCACCTTTTTCAGAAAACTTTTTCTTTTCAAAACTCTGCCTTTTTTTGTGTCTTTGCCCATGCAGGCCACAGGCTGCAGGGGTAATTATTCAAAGTGTAATGTGCCTCCCTTATTTAAAAATCATTCATGTTCTAAACCTTTAGGGGGATGCAGTGAAGCTTAATATATGTCACAGCAGCCAAACAAACATATTGTCAGATCTGCTGTCAGGACCTCCTGCAAGCAAATTGATAGCTCATTTTCTAGACCAGGCTTCTAAGGCGAGCCTCAGGTCTTCTAGGGTGTTTTTTTTCATGATTTTAAGAAGCTAATTTTCTCTGCTTTTCCTAAATGACATGGTCAGAGACACAACACACAGGTTAAAAGTTGTGTGCCTGATTCTAATTTATATTTATAGTAAATCCTGATATTTTGACAGCTAGCATATGTGATATCCCTTGTGATATCAGAGTGACTGTGGAAAACTGTGTAGGAATACACACACTTTAGCAAAGACCAATTGAACAACAGATTTATACTTGTAGCTGGGGATCCTCAGTGGCTCCTTAAGGAGTTTCAGGGATCTCTGTAATTCCCTAAGTTCTGCATTTGAGGAAAAGTCACAATCAAAGCAGATGGTTTGCATCTGAAAGTGAAAGACATATAACATTTTATCTATCACTCAGTCAAATGAGGAAAAAGGAAAAAAAAAAAAGAAAAAAAAAAAGGAAAAAAGAAAAGGGTGCTTCTCACCTTGCTGGAACAGAATGGTTTTTGCAAGTTCTCAATCCAGGAGAAACAAACAGAAAAAAAAAATGGAAAGGCTTTCTGCATCTTCTACCAATTCTTACTCTAATTAAGATACTCTAGGTCACTCTCCTATTAGAGCAGCCATTTTTTACTTATTTTTATATGGGAAAAAAAGAATATGGCATTGGAGGTGATAAGCCGAATTTTTTCATCTTCAGACCAAGTGAAGCTACATATTAATTGAAAAAGAAAGAGACCAACCAACAACAGGCAGCTGAGAAAGTCTCTCTAAAGCAGAAGCTGTTAGGCCATGACCTCAGTAGCCAAGAATAAATCCATAGGAGGGTGAACATGAAGTGCTATCACCTGCAGGTACAAAACATAAATCATAGCCATACAAGACCTTATTTGAAGCCAGTGAGCTATTGTCAGTGGAGTCAAACTCTTTTCTTTGGTCTGTAAAGTTTAGCAATGGAGCAAAACTAGCTATGGTCAGTGGAGTCAAACTGTTTTCTTTGCTCTGTAAGGGTTAGCAATGGAGCAAAGCTGAAGGAAGATGAAGCTATAAGATTTGGACTTTTTGAGATGAAGCTCTTTATTTATTTACAGGAATTTATCAGAGTGGCTGATTGCTTTTCTCCTGTTTTAGAGTGAAGAGTATTCATTCCCTATCTCAAGGTAAGAAAATGAGCTTGCCATCTTACAGGCTTGTGAGACTGACACTGTTAGAAAAGCTCTCTAGTTGTTAGGGAGAATTTTCTTTTTGTTCTTTTTTTTTGTTTCTGCCAATCAGTGAAGCAAAAGCTACAGACAAAAAAAATCCCTCTGAAATTTTGGAAGCTGCAAAGTTTTCACAATTGTTTGCAAAGAAGTGAGAACAGAGTAAAGCAGAATAAAGAAGTTTTTCCTATATATTAGTCAGCAAAGAATAGCCTACCTCTAGGGCTCCCAGTTTTCTGGTACTGAGACAATTTTATAATTCCAGTGAGACAGCAAATATGACAACATGGTAAAAATGGCTCTGTTGAAGCAGTCTGTGCATGAGAGAGATTCTCTGCCTGCATTCAGGAGACCCCAGAGGTGCTCTCAGCTGCATGCAGTTTGTACACCCAGAGGCTGCCTCTCAACTTTCATCTCTAAATTATGGGGCCTCCTGCTGCAGTTTTGTCAGCCCTGGTGTCCCTGCAGGGCTTGTCTCCTGCCTTCAGGCAGCCTGGCTCCAGCTGAGATTTGCTGATGACATCTGAGGGAGATGCTGAAAGTGCTGGCAGAGGGATGTGTGTGGGGAGAGGGCTGAACACACAGATACCTTCATGGAGGTTTTCCATAGAGGTTTCCATAGCAGGAACAAAAGAGACAGTCTTCATTTCCACAGTATGAGAAAACAAAGTTCAAAGCAGATGAGATACTTTCTGAGTTTTCTGTAGGCAGGGCAGAGGAAAGGAAGGTCTTGAAGAGCATCACAGGCCACAGGACCACATGTCAGGACAAACCAGGGGTTCCGTGCAGGGGGCCATTGCAAGGCTTGACACTGAATTGCAGCCTCCCACAAATCTGGCCAAGCCACACTGTCTGAATGTCACACCACGATCTGTTCTTCCTGCCTGTCAGCCGAGGGATCCTCCAGCCATCTGTCTTGACTGTCTCAGTCTGTGGTGACTGCCTGTCCTACAGGCATTGCAGAAATGGCAACTAATTTATGCATATATGATTTTCCTTTAAACAATCTAGCACTGACACTGATACCAGAGAAGTGACTGCAGTGTAGGCATTTGCTAGATTAGATTAACTTTTACAGACACATTTTTCTGCCGTATGTCTGTTAGACCCCCAGCTGAAGGCTCATTGGACAGGGACTTTTTACCACCTACTGTCTTCAAAAAATGAGCCTTTGGAATTTTTATAAGCATTTTAGCTTTTTTGAAAGCACCACAACATAATTAAAAAAATAAATTAAAATATATGCAGGAAATGTAATAAGGAAACATAAGCACTACTTTAATCTAGTTATTTAATCATTCTGCCATCATTACTACCGGAAAATAAGACTATAATCCCACCAGGTGAGAAACTGAAAGCTCAGTTCCATGGTAAATAACTTTGGAAGATGATGTCTGAAGAAAGCTCAGCATTCCCCAGATTCTGAAATATATATGCCAGCCATCACTTAAATAGCATCTGGGATTTGTTTTGAATAGAAGCAGCCAGAGACTTATATTGGCAAGAACAGCTGAAGAAACATTTTAGACCTTGACCTTCAACACTGATAAGGAGACAAAGCTGTTTTCTGTAGTATTTACTCTGAATGCTGTTTGTCTTTCTGCTTAGCTGCTACCTCCAGATATTCCTTCGGTTTTCCCATGTCAACCCTAACACGTTTTCTCCATTAATCTCTTCATATTCTTTTCTCCTGTACCAACTCTTTTTCCTTTTTTGTTTTGTTTTGTTTGGGTTTTTTTACAGCTAAATCACTGATTTTTCCTTCTTCCCATCCTAGTTTAAAAATACAGAATTCACCCTGGCAGTTGAACAGTAACACTCTGCATACATATTACAGTTCATGCTACCCTTAGAGCATAAGCCTTTGGGAACTTGAGCTATCTTCCTATATTTTTCTGTATTATATAGGGCTGGGATCAGGGCTTACTGTACCAGGGATAATAATAGCATATACTGCAGCTTTTCAGACACCAATAAGATAAAACTAATTTTCAAAAGTTCTAATTCATTTAACTAGATATTACCTTTGCCTACTCTCAACTAATAAGTAGAATAACAGAGACTAAATGGCAGCTTTCAGTAAGGTCTTTATATATTTATCTACAGCAAAGGGCCATTTTATCCTGTGTATTGATATATGAAATCATTATGCACTTGAAAATAATTTGGCATTCCAATAGCATTCTTTCTTTCTTCACTTTAACTCATCTGGTAGCTGACCTACTGTCTAATGAACTTGTCTACAGTGTCGATATGGGGACTGTCATAGCTCTCATTGTTTTGCCATAGTTTCTTATAAGCGTGTAGATATTTATTATTCTAATTTTTTTTTCTTTTCTGTGGGTCAGATTCTAGTTCTCCTGAAGACAACAACAAAACACTCTGACTTGTCACAGTGATCACTGTGGTATATATAATACCTGGCACAAGTATTTTTCAGACTCTTCCGAAATGGTGTCTAGGCTTCTGTTCTGTTACCTAATATCTCTGCTAGGGGTTGACATTAACCCAAGCAGCAATTGGAGCTCCATCTAGCACAGATGCTTGTTTGCACTCCACGATCTCCACGTCCATCAGCTTAGGTGTCCCTGACTGAGGGCATGGATCAGCTGCAGGAGCAAAGAGGGGAAGGCTTAAAGTGAGAACAGGGGCAGTGCTCAGGGACTGTACGTGTAAAGCTTCACTAAACCAGTCCTTAAGAGAATTCAGAAACGTGTTACAGTTGTCCATCCTGCCCACTTGTGGTGGCACCACTCAGCTTTGCCAGCACCAGGCTGAAGGACCCAGAGCTCGGCTCTATGGCCACTGTAGAGTGATGAGGACTCTTGGTCCTGCTCCCATAGGGCCTGCAGCTGTGGACATTTTTCAAAGGCATTTAAGATTTGCCACAGAAAAGATGTGTTGGGGGTGTCAGTATTTTAGGCTGGCCCCAGGGGCTGGCAGGGATCCCTGGGGCCAGAGCCCAGTGCTGGAGGAGGTGCTCTGTACTGGCTGTGCATGCCAAGGCACAGGCTGTGTGTGCAGCCACACAACCCCAGCTGTGACCTGCAGGCTCACCTGCACTCCTGTGCCAGGGACAGCAGCCAAGCCTCACCTCCAAAGTGTCATTGGAGATTGTGCAGTGACAAACAATGACACAAAGCCTTTGTCCTGTATAAATTAGAGAATTGCCTGAGAATGCGTTTTTGAGACCATTGCATCCACTGAAATAAGGGAATAGCAGTGGGGCACTTTTATTGAAGCACAAAATATTTCAATGCACATTTTTACAGTCTCTGAATAATTTAGGAATGCAAACTCGATAGAACTTGCCTTATTAGTCCAATAGTTTGTCAAGGTTATCTTCATTACACAGTGGTTTACCGCATATAGAAAAGCTGCAGTTTTGATTGAAAAAAGCTATTATAGCAGCCAGAAGCCCCCTGAATTATATGTGCCCATAAAAACCATTTGCAGTAGCTTTTACTGCATTTTTCTTGCATTTAAACTCTCTGTCAGTTTTGGATATCTCAGAAGTCAAATAGTGTTTTAATATGCACTGAGTATGGAAAGGAAAAAGTCGGCATTGTGCTATTAAAAAGTTTGTAAATTTGAAGAAATGGTGATCTGGAAAACTTAGCATCAAAAAATTTACAAGGATACACTGAATACCAATGTGTGAATACATAGGTCAGCTGCACAGCATTTAAAGGCCTGACACACTACATAAATTTAAAAAGTGTTTCTGAGTTGACCTTTCAATACGCAAGAAAATGCCCTTCAGTACAGTTCCCTGAAAACTGCTAGGAGATTGTGCCTTCTTTAATGCTTAAGAGGCTATTGACTAATATGTGATGCATAAATTCATTTCTGATGCAGACTCCTAGAGGGATAAGTGGACTGATCGTGGCCTTGCATATATTTTCCAGCTGCAGAACCATCAGCTCACCAGCGTCTCCATCCACCTCAAGAAACACCACCACGAGCAGAGCACGTTGCTCTCTGCAGCTTCTCCTTCTGGAAAGACAGCCTGGAAGAGAAAATAGCTCCAACTGTACACAAAAGGGACAAAGAAAGTGATCTAGGGAAAGAGGAGGAAAAAGAGAAAAGAGAGCCAAGAGGTGTATGTTCAAGGTGTGTATGGAGGGTAGCTACATGAGTGAGAGGCTTACAAAATGCTGAGATTGTTATGGCCAATTGTTCCTATTTGCCAGATGCTTGAAAAAAAATCCAGCATTTCTTTTCTTCAATTTTCTAGATTCACAGCATCAAGGGAGAAGCACAAATTTTTCCCAAGTTCTGACAATCCCATTTTATAAACAGGGAAGCCTTGTGCTGGGACAGTACAAGCTGCATGCATTTCAAGTCTCATGTTCAATTTTCTCAAAACAAAAAAGGCTTCTCAGGCTTTTCCAAAAAATAGCACACAGATAAAACTGTGTGCGTGTGTGTATGTGCACACATAGACACAAAGTATTTTTTAAAATTTTCTGCCCATGCAACAGAAATGTTACAGGCAAGAAAAGCTGGCTTGAAGGAACTGGGATTGGTCACTGAGGAAAAAAAATAGAAAATAAAAAGAAGAAAATACTCTGACTTACATGCCTACAGTAATTACAGGAAAATGCTTGTACTTTAGCTACCTGCCTCCCCAAGACTTACTCCCTAACAGCAATGTAGAAATTTATGATGTCATTATTATTACAGTTTTTCATCCTACATACTTCAGTAACCTACAGTGCATTATTATGGGTCTCAATAAATAAAATTCTGTCTTTTATATATGCAACAACCCCCTCGCCTTGCATTGCAAATTCCAATCCAAATTGTGCAAATTCAGAGGTGCTTAAACTTCTGCAACGCATAGGAGTTTAGCAGATTTACAGTGCAGTAAAAAAATAAAAGTCAACAGCATACCACCAATCTGTTCAAAACCAGACAGCCAAGAAAACATGTATACTTCCCAGGCTGTTGCATATGCACAGCACTTCTGCCTAGCACTGCTTTCCTAGCTTCATATCCATCTTTCCTCTTCATGCCACCCAAAATCATACTTGAAAATGGCAATACAAATAATGCTGGAAATAGATCACCTTGCAAATGGTTATGGTTTTGGAACCTTCCACTTTTTCTTCCAACATCAACAGGTTGCAGTCCCACTTTACCAGGTGGAGGAACCCAAGCAATCAGACCAGTGAAGAACAGAAAAAACCAAATATTTGCACAGCAAGAAACGATTGCACCATTCTCCCTGATGTGAAACCACCAAAAAACCTCTCTGCCTGACACACTAAGGCAGTTCCTTTTAAAGGAGTATCTATTCATTGTTGGGATGTAGGGCTAAGAGACCTTTGGGCTGGAGCAGATGAGACATTTAGGATTATGCAATACATTCTGGATGCTTAGGGGAGAGAAGGCAGGATGATAAAGGGAGAGATCAGGGCAGATCAGGAAGGAACAAACATAGGCAGAGTATGAGGGAGGAAGATCAAAGGGTGCATCCACATATAAGCAGGCAGCTGAATGGTTTATTTAGCAGAACATTATGCTTAATGCCTACAGTCTGTTCCATTGTCTTATCAAATCCCACTTCTAACTCAGTGTTGGGTGAGCATGCCCCCCATTCAGAGCAGGGGCAGGTGCAGACTGCCAAGGACCTTGATGTGGGGCAGGACATGAGCACCTTAGGGTAAGGGCACAGGTGAGAGCTGCTGCAGCCACCCACAGTGTGTGTGCATGGGTGTGAGCAGCTGGAGAGCTTCAGATCAGAGCAGCAGGCAAGCAGGAAACAGAAAAGCTATGGAAGTGTTTTTTCTTTCCCTGAAGATGGTTCAGGAGTGACTGGAGCTGGGATCTGGGATGAAACAAGCAAACCTCTCCTGGGTCCCACTGTCCAACAGGCTCAGCTAGCTCAGACAAAGTTAAGGTGTTTGATCATCACAGTCCAGTTAGGGACACAGGGTTGTAGCAAACACAACTGCTCAGCTGTGCTGGCTGCAGCGGCTGGACGTTGTCACTTTGCTCCTTCTTGCCTCTGGTTTGTAAAGCAGCAACAGGAAGAACAGGTCGAGACTGCCATGGCAGCAGTGCTGTACATCTCATCCTCAGTCCCACAGCACAGGTGTGGAAGAGACAGACTGAAGCACAGAACTGTCAAGAAAGTGTGTGATGACTGTGATGGAATTAGCTGCAATTCATTACTGTGGTGCTAAGTAAGAGCACACCTGCTGGTGAGAGAAAGCAATCGAAACAGGAATGCAAGTCTAAAGTTTTCTGCCTTTTCTCAACTGACTTCAAGTTCTAATAAACTATGGTGCTGACTCCTTAGTGGATTGTAGAGAGATCCCAGCAAAAAGCTGGAGAAAGCAATTCCTTTTTTAACTTGTCTCGAAATGTAACACTTACTCTATTTTTAAAAGGGAACTTCTGTATGTTCCCAGGAGAAGAATGTAAATAATGAAAGATTTTTTGGTAAGGTGCTCTCCTTGACCAATGAAAGAGCTTTGTCTTTGTTTTTATATTTGTGAGACTGTGCTAGAGACACACAGACACAGTCACACACAGAGACGAGCTCCAGCTAACATGGCTGGAGGGAGAAAAGGTTTGATCCCTGTTCTTGATGTAAATAAAGCCTTCTGAAAATTCTATGAAAATGGAGTCATTTCGTGAATGAGCCCTTGCTATTAGGGCCTCATCTTTGACACACTAAACCTCTTCAGCTTTTCTTCTATGAAAAAGAACATTTTTCAAGTAGCCATATGATTTCAGCTTCAGAAGTACAGTTTATCCAGAGATTTCGGTTTTTTTAACTTCAAGGTTAGTTAAAGATACATTTAACAGAAGATGTAAAATCAAGGGATACATTTTTATAAAATCTACAGACCAGAAGACAAAATACATACACACATTATTTAGAGATAGATAGATAGATAGATAGATAGATAGATAGATAGATAGATAGATGTAGGCATATATATCTGAGATGGTAAATCTTCCTAGTACACTAATCGTAAGACTTTCACACCAATCAATTCATCACTTCAATTCCCATTAAAGCAGCTTGGGACAAAAAATGAAATTTGCTGAGCAACCAGAAGGCCAACAATTTTTGACAGTGATAGTCCAAAGGGAAGGAAGCAAGTTTCAGAGGTGATCTTACATCCTTGGAAAAGTATTTTCAGATTTGATTAGGTAGCAATTAGGGTGAGTGCCTCTGTCCATTTCAGTCATTATGGTGAACTGCAGAAATACTGCTGAACTTGGAAGAATCCAGTATTTAAAGCAATTTATAATGCTCTGGAGAACCATTGCACATCTGGATAAACTATACAACAATCTTATTTCCATTAAGTATTAATGGGCCTGGTCAGTCACATCTAATAAAGGAAAATCTGATTATTGCCTTACGTTACATGATACTCCCAGAGCCCAGCATAAGAGAAGAGTTAGCATCCTAGCAACTTCTCTGCCTTCATTTAAATCCATGTAAAATGGAGGCCAAGCTGAGGAAAGGGTTTCTCTAACCACAAAACTCTGACAGACTCATAAATGTGACTGACAGGAAACACTCAATGTTTCTGGGCCTATCTGCAAGTGAAAATGACTTGTTTGGAGGGACATCCAAGGCTAAGCACAAGGGCAAGACTGAAGGTGAGACTAGAAACAGCTATTCAGAAGCTGAGAGGAAAGGCAGACTGTAGTGCCAGGAGGAAGCAGAAAGAAATTACTAGAGTAACTACTACTCCTAGAGTAACTACTTATAGGATGAATTTCTTCCCATTTGTGATCCCTCACACAGCTCCTCCCTGTCCAATACAGCATTTGTAAGCCAAAAAACCCTACTCTGCCTGCTGCTGCTGCTCTGTGTGAGGGCAAGAGGGAAACTGAAAGCTTTGTTAAGAATAAGTGGCCATCCACAGCAGGTACCTTGTGAACACTCAGATCCCTTTTTCTGCCCAAGAAGACAAAAGCAAGAAGTTAGATGCATAAATCTACTCTCTGCATTCTGTGAGCAGATGCTAAGAGTGGTTTTACTCATCTGTGTTACTGAGCACCTCGTAGAGCTTCCCATAGATCAGGACCTCATTGCACCAAACCATTGCACAGCCACAGAACAGAAAGAGAGTCTCCTTCCCCAAGAGATTGCAGAAGATAAAGTAGACTGGTAAGGGAGTCTGAAAGTCCCACTAGCAAAACAAGCAGGATAATATTGTTATTATCAAATTAGAAACTGTGTTCTCAGAAATATTACATAATTCTGATGACCCTGGACTGGAAATCACTTCTCCCTCCACATCAGAACCCTCAGCCTCCAAGCTGGCCTGTCAACAGTTTGAATGCATCAATGATCATCAAGGACTGATGCCAACATCACAATTCTTCCCTATAATAATTTTCCTCTATTATTAAGAAAGATAATCGGAGCAAAATTGGAGTAGTATTAAATGAATATATTCATACAATTTATTAGTCAGTGTAATAAGTTTACAACCTAATCTATTCCAAAAATAATCATACCAAAATAAACATAATTAAAACCACCCAATCTGACATATGTCAGGACAAAGTATGTATTAGTAGATAACTACCCCTGATTGTGCATCATATAAGAAGAACGGAAATGAAAATTTTTGTTAATTTCAAGAGGTGTCATGCCTACTCCTGATTCTAATCTAGATTAATATAATCTTGCATTTTAATGAACTGAGCCAACAAACAGACGCAGTAACAGGCAGCTGTTCACAGAAGCAATGCAATTTAATTTTTTTGTTTGTTTTCCATACTCTGCTGTACATCTGTGAAAAAAAAGACAGAAAAAAAAGTCAATTCCATATACCACATGGCTACTTAAGCACTTCTTATTATGCCTTCCAGGAAGACTTGTATTTTTTTTCCACCCAGAGCCTGATCTTGCTGATTATGTTTCTGAAAGAAGCCAGGAGGGATAACCCAGGACTAGACTTAGAGAAAAGTATCCAACACGCAAATTCAAATCCTTTTTTTCTCTCCCTGCTAAATGGAAATCCAAGTTTCATTTGTTAAGAAAACAGCCTCCTTGAAAGTAAATTAGATGTCAAATTTTCAATTAATATAAAGCAAGAAAGCACACTCGTAATTTTTCCTTTTCTGCAGCAGTGGTCCCCAGCCAGTTGAAAGCACATCACTTGAATGTCCCTTGGAAGCTGCTTGGTGATCCAGCCAGCACAGGTTTAGAGATTCTGAAAGCTAAGACTGGAAGGAGACACATGGTCTATGCCCAAAGCATATCCAGCCCCACATCCTCTTGTTCCCTAACAGCCTCTGTCTTCCTCAACCATTCTGAGAATGCCCCAACAGCCGAAGCCTGGGGAGGTGTTTCAGGTGTCAGAGCCCAGCCTGTGCCACATGGAGCCCTGTATCAAACAGGCTTGCCAGGTGACACCACGGGTTAGGGCAAAGGTCAAGCTAGCACAGCCTCTGGGGCATGCTGGGCTTTGGATGGTCACTGGTTAGGGCAAAGCACAAGCTAGCACAGCCTCTGGGGCATCCTGGGCCTTGGATGGTCACTGGTGACACCATGGGTTAGGGCAAAGGTCAAGCTAGCACAGCCTCTGGGGCATCCTGGGCCTTGGATGGTCACTGCAGACAGCACAGCGCAGCTGCAGTGCAGCCTCCACTGCTTCTGGGAGAAAGCTGTGATCCAAAGGTCCTGCTGCTCGAGCAGAAAACAGGGAGTGTCAGAACATGTCCTTTACTTTCACCAGGTACTGCTGAACCTGCACTCTGCCATCCCCAGGAAGAAACACAGAGCAGGTCAGCAGTACCAATAACTCAGTGCCGTGCTCCCTCTGACAACTTCTCCAAATTCTCATGTCAAACAGACCCCTAAGCCTCACTTCACACCCAGAGGCTTGTTTTTCAGCTCATTCCCCATGACTCCAAAAAGCTGCACAGTGAACTCCTAATGAAATCATTATCTTTTTTGTTGATATGACTAAAACACAATTTGGACACTACTGAGAATGTTGTATATGGAAACACCTGTATTTGTTTTTCTGCAGAGACTAGAATGTCAGAAGCTATCAGCTATACTAGGTAGCAGGAAGGGAGTGAATATTGAGCTCAAAATAATCTTTGATACACAAATACAATGCTTGATAATACTGCAGCTATTTACCAATGCTATGAGAATTCATTTGAATACGGAGATTTAGTAATTGTAGATGCACCTTAATAAAGCAGACATTTGTAAAATAAAATTCACTATGTATATTACTTGTTTCATACACTGTGTCTGCCTTTAGAAAGTTTAATAAAACTAATTTTAACATATTTTTCATTTCTGACCCAGGTGTGTCTCTGAGTTGGGACTTTGACTGCACAGATTCTGGATACAGTCTTTTGTTTTGCATCGTTCCCACTTCCAAAGCTTGTGCAGTAGAAGATAGAAAACCCATTCTTGTCTTTTATTCTCACTTGTATAAAGAAGAGTGGACATAAATATTTGATAATTCTTATTCACCGAGACTTTATCAAAAAACTGCAAATCCTATTTTTTTTTCTTTCTATGTATTTATCTTCCTATGTATTTATCATTTTCTGTTCTTCCCTAGCAAATTTAAGGAGTGTTTGCTTAGGTCCTAGTAGCATCCACATCAAGTACTTCTTAACTAAAATTGCTAGTTTTGACAATCTCAATTTTATTATTATGTCTGCCTTGCCAACAAAACACTGCTAACCTAGAGAAGCTTTACTTCCCATCTTCTACTTTAAGCCAGTCAAAAAAGGAACAATTTTCAAGTTGTGAAAGCACATTGCCATGCCCTTCTCTGCTTCCCAATTTATCACAACGATATACTAAATGTTATGATTCATATGGTGAAATGCAATGTATTTAAGTTTAAATGGAAACTACAGCAGTGACTAACTACTAGCAGAAGAGACACAGGAGATAATTTGAGTTTCTTTTTCTGTAGTTCTTTCCTTGATCAAGTCTAACCACATTTTTCTTGCACCTACAAGTCTCTCAGGTAGATAGATGATACTTAATGGCCTGCCTTGAGACATGATTTTTAATCCTCAGAGGGAAAGACCAGAAAACCCTCAAATAGAAAAAACCCCAAAGTTGATTTATAGATTTTACCTCTCTTCATAACCCCGATAGAGGAGGAAATACATTTTTTTGGATTGTAAAGAATTTAAATGAGCATAGCTTTATGTGGATTCTTAACTACACATGAACGAGTGAGATGAAAACACACTTAGAAAACCAGTGCATTCTTTTTCTCACCTGGACTGGCAGATCAAAGGAGGCAGCTTTAGTTATTCTAACTCAAGGCTATAACATCTGCAAAAAGCTGCAGTGTAATCACAGGTAATAAATTTTAAAAATTGAAAGAATATTCAAAATGTAGCTCCTGCCTAGAAGGTCAAGTGAGTAGCTTCAGTTTTAAGTCAAACTTGTTAAAAATCAGTTATCTAACTTGAGTTATTAAAAAATAAGTTAAGCAAATAAGGAAGTGAAACTACCTTGTGAATAATTTAAAAGAGAATTCAAAGCCAATGGTAACACACTTTCTCTTTTTTTTCAAATTAAGAAGAATATTTAAAGTTTTCAAAAAATTATGTGCTCATTGAAACAGTTCAGTGATCTATAAACTAGAGGAATTATTTTTTGGGGCATTTTATAACACTGAGGTCAACAGTTAATAGGTAAACAGGATATGCTAAAACTTGCTTTTACAAAAGGCTGAAATAAAGCATTTTAGCATTTCTAAAATGAGCCATTATATTGATGTTCACCTTTGAACAGCCCAACCAACAATCCTACCAACAGCTTCTCCTCCCATTACCCACATGACTCTTCTTGGCTTTTGATATCACATGAAAAATATAAAGAGAAAACAATATGGAAGAGAGTAAAAACAAGCTAGAAAAATATTGAAATGTACCTCTACACAGCCATGGCACGGTTTATACCAAAATATATATACCAAATACTAAAATATATATACCAAATAGCAAAATATATATATACCAAATGGCAGGCATACTCCTGATCCAGAGCTCATAAATAGCTCATCTGCCTGCCTGGAGCTAAAGTACCAAAACTTTCTGTCCATTTCAAAAGGAAAAGATTAAACCACACATACCTCTCATCTGTATTGGCAAAGAGAGCCATGAGCACTGCAAATTCACAGAGAGGAAGTCATACCCACAGTTCCTCAGCTGTGGAGGAATACTCGCTCTACTTACCCGAGCTCTGCCAGTTCTAGCCAACAACTCCATCCAGCTACAATTTTTAGGTAAAATAGTACCGATGAACGTATTCATAAAGCCAATTAAAGCTCATCTGATTCTTCTAGGTTGAGAACAGTTTTGCATTCAGTCTTAGCTTCAGAAAGTAAAAATAATGATGTAGATAATTTCTTCCTATTCATTAAGGACAGTGGATATTTTTATCCTGCTGGACATTTCTGCAGCATTTAGAAACACTATTTCAGGATGACCTAGTGTTATCTGACACAGAGAAAAAAATCCATGCATAATGTATCAGAATGTTTTTTCAGGACCATAGAAAAGAAACAGTGACAGCCAGCTGTACCTCCAGTGCTATAGCCTTAAAGCATGGGGTATAAAACGAGATCCTGTGGAGAGGGGAAGAACTGGTGATATTGTGTGAGCCTAGTCAGATAAAAAGCATTAAAGTAAACATCTGCTGTGTATTATATAGCTCTGCCAATGCATCTCTCTGTAAAATCATCCCACTGTTACCAGGACCTGTTTCTTTATACGATGAGCTCATAAATGAAAACCAGGTTGCTGAGGTTGGACACGAGGATAAAGGCTGATAGCTCAAGGGAAACTTTAAAGAAGCCATACTCTTTCTTGTTTGAAAATACATGCCACTTGTAGTCAGGGTTTTTTGCAGTTGTAAAAACTGTAAGGTTCACACTAATACCAAATGCTGGTACGGTTACAAAGCACCATACTATCTTAACAAACATATCTGGCTTTATTTATCATTTCAGTATCACTTTTCAATGGTAAACTCATCCATAAGTTCATTAGGAAATTGCATGAACAGGAAGATACAAAACCTGACCTAATCATCTTCTCACTAAAAAACACTTGCCAGTCTTTAAATATAGAGGAGTCTAGGACATACTTGAAGGTCCGAGTTGAATAATGCCTTTAATAAACTTACATAGGCACAGCTGAACTTTATATTACTAAATAATACAGAGTTTATCTTGAGGTAGAAAACAGAGTCCATCAGCACCTGCAGGAGATGTAAAATAAAGGTACAGAGAGTAAAGGCTTGTGATATAACTCAACGCATATAGTGAGAGCATCCAGTACACTGAAAAGTGCCTACTTACCGAAACCACACATTCGTTGCATACTCTGAGGGGACAAGAGAAATTGAAGGATGAAAATACAAGCAGTGTGTGGGAAACCTGCAAACACATTACTTGATGCACCACTGGCAAACCCAGTGTAAGAGAGACCATTGTGTAGATGAGCAGAATAAGAATTTAGGTACAGTATTTGCAGCAGGAAGGTAAGAAGTTTTGGTTTGATACAGATTTGTTGCTAATACTGATGCCTTAGGTTTTAACTTTTATATTTTTCAAATCCTGTACTGCCAGTGTAACTCTGCAGTTCCCTGGAGCTCGTTCAGTGCTGTTCTCTCATGCTCACACAGACATAACAAAGCCTCTCCAGCTCGCTCTCCAAGGACACCCAGACCCTCCTGGGCCCAAGAACTGCAAACCTTCATCTTGGGGAGAGGAGGGCAAGCTTGAAGAAATTACATCATTAGCTAAAGTTTTAATTGGTGAATTTATGCTGA
>VZRF01008654.1:747270-826170 GCA_013396875.1 Vireo altiloquus
TGGCAGGGGCTCACGCTGCAGCAGTTTTGGGAGGGCTGTGTGCCCATGGCAGGGGCTCACGCTGCAGCAGTTTTGGGAGGGCTGTGTGCCCATGGCAGGGGCTCACGCTGCAGCAGTTTTGGGAGGGCTGTGTGCCCATGGCAGGGGCTCACGCTGCAGCAGTTTTGGGAGGGCTGTGTGCCCATGGCAGGGGCTCACGCTGCAGCAGTTTTGGGAGGGCTGTGTGCCCATGGCAGGGGCTCACGCTGCAGCAGTTTTGGGAGGGCTGTGTGCCCATGGCAGGGGCTCACGCTGCAGCAGTTTTGGGAGGGCTGTGTGCCCATGGCAGGGGCTCACGCTGCAGCAGTTTTGGGAGGGCTGTGTGCCCATGGCAGGGGCTCACGCTGCAGCAGTTTTGGGAGGGCTGTGTGCCCATGGCAGGGGCTCACGCTGCAGCAGTTTTGGGAGGGCTGTGTGCCCATGGCAGGGGCTCACGCTGCAGCAGTTTTGGGAGGGCTGTGTGCCCATGGCAGGGGCTCACGCTGCAGCAGTTTTGGGAGGGCTGTGTGCCCATGGCAGGGGCTCACGCTGCAGCAGTTTTGGGAGGGCTGTGTGCCCATGGCAGGGGCTCACGCTGCAGCAGTTTTGGGAGGGCTGTGTGCCCATGGCAGGGGCTCACGCTGCAGCAGTTTTGGGAGGGCTGTGTGCCCATGGCAGGGGCTCACGCTGCAGCAGTTTTGGGAGCTCTGTGTGCCCGTGGGTGGGACTCAACACTGCTGCAGTTTTGGGAGCTCTGTGTGCCCGTGGGTGGGACTCAATGCTGCTGCAGGTGCAGGGTGGCTGCTGCTCCTGAGAGGGGACCCACGCCAAAGAGGTTCACGGAGAACTGTCTCCCGTGGGAGGAACCCCACAGCTTCACAGGGGAAAACTCCTCTCCCAGAGCAGCAGAAGAGAATCTCGGTGATGGATTGACCAAACACCCCTGTCATGTCTCCCTGTGCTGTCTGTTGGAAGTAGGGAGGAATGGGGAAAAGGTTTTTTAAGGGTTTATTTCTCATTTTCTTCCTCTGATTCTGTTGGTACTGAATTCACTTTGTAACTCCAAGTTAAGCCTGTTTTATCCTTGAAGTGTTTTCTCCCGGTCCTTATCTCAAATAATGAAGCCTTCCCTAATTTTGTTCCCCCTCTCTCCTCTGCCCAGCTGTGGCAGGGCAGGGTGGGCAAGCCACCCTTGTGGGTGCCTGGTATCGGGCCAGTGCCAAACCATGACAATAGCCTAATTCACTGGGATGGATCATCTCTCCCTTTTACCAAACTCTCCTTGTTTTTCATGCACAGAGATGATCATTTATTTTTCTGTAAAAATACACTGGGTGCTGTATTTTTCTCTCTAATCTGAGAATTTTAGTGTGTCACCAAAAACACTCTCTGAAATGTCTTGAGTCTGATCTTTATTTTAATTGAAACAGGCTGGTAAAGTAATGCTCATACAAGCTGTTAATGTGTGTGTAGTTTATCTTCATTTAATGAAATGTCAGGTTTAGGACAGGAGAACAGTGGAGTTTCCTAAGCTGTGAGGAATTTCAGAGTAATGAGATTGTGTTTCTAACATTGCCGGAACTGCTTGAACTTTCTGAAGTAGTCAGAAGGGTGTGCATGAGGTGAAACACTTTGCCTCCTTATAATTTGTTCCCCTTTAATTCTGAAAGGCAATTCTGAAAGGTGTGCTGTCCCTGATCGGCGTGTACAATTCCTGCTAAGGCCACTGGGGGCTGGTACACAAATCAGCACCAGTGGATGTTCCCAAATACACCTTGCTCTCAAAATAATTGAAAAACGTGGTTTTACTGTATAGTTCTTCACCACAAAAAGAGAAAAATAACCCCTGCCCACAACGATTCTATTTCTTTTTTTCCCTTTAGAAAATGCCAGAAATGTCAGTGCATGACCTTGCATGGGGCAAAGCACACTGCTGAATGGCAGGCTTAAAAAACAGCTTGCTGTGCTGCCAGCTAATTCCTACAAAAGAGGGAGAGAAATTAAAAGGCAAACAGCTGATCATAGCTGATTACAGGAGGAGGAAACTTCTCATTTTGATGCTCTTTTCTCTCATATAATCATAGAATATCCGCGGTTGGAAGACATCCACAAGGATCATTGAAGTTCAGCTCCTGGCCCTGCACAGAACAGCCCCAAGAATCCCACAATGAGCCTGAGAGCATTGTCAAATGCTTCATGAACTCTCTCAGGGTTGGTGCTGTGACCATTGCCCTGGGGAGCTTGTTCCAGTGCCCAGAGACCCTCAGAGTGAAACATCTTTTCCTAATACTCAACCTAAAATATCCAACAGCCCAGGTCTCCTGTTGAATTATAGGTAAAATTATTTCAGCCTTTTCTGCATGGATTATTCCTAAACAGGGTACATGGAAATGGTTGAATTATGACATGAACTGAACAGTAGGCAGACATATAAAACCAAGACATGGTGCATTGCAGCAATACAACTGTACTCAACTACAGCAGTTCAAAGTACTGGCCTTATAGATTGATCCAAGAAAATTACATTTCCCCTCCAACACCCATCTGGATTATTTTGCTGAAACTGCTGAAAAGCAGAGCATCCTTCATAACAGGTGAAAGTTCAGTCTCCTGGGAGGCAACGAGACTCTTCTTGTTATTTTCATGGCATTCCATTTTCTTACCTTCGTTACTCAGAGGCATCTGTATATTTACCAATTTTGAACAATAACATGAAAATATACATGGCAAAATGAAGCTTTCAATATAGCTCCAGAAAAAATTTCCCTTCCTAATGCAGAGTGGAGTTTCAGGACTTTTGACCTCAGTATTGTGAAGTACTGTAAATGTATCCACTTACAGTATTTTCTCATCTATGAAAGGAGAAAAAAAAAAGAAGAACTGAATTTGAAATAAGCTAGAGGCATGAAATAAAATGCTATAAATACAATATATCTTTTATATCACAAAGTTTGTATGAATCAAAAGAAGAGCTGTGGGGAAAAAGCTATTGAACTTTCCTTGGAAGGTGACAGAAATAAATCTCCTACTCTAATTTATCAGCCAGTATGGGACTAGAATCTCTCCAATCAGGAGACATGGAAATCTATATATGAAGTGCAGGAAAAAGAAAAGAGGAAAAAGAAACATCCCAGAAGTTCTAACCTTAACAAAATCAGACTCATAGACTTCAAACACACAAAAGTAAAAAGTCAATAGACACTGTAATAGGGGAACAGTGTTTCTTAGGCAGAAAAACTCTCTGATATATGCTGATAGGTGTATATTAATCATTTAAACCAATGAGATACTGTGCATTTATTCTAATACCATATGTTGAAAGTGGAAGAAGTTGTAAACACTGGTATGGTGACCTGGATGTTAAGGATCCACCTTATTGGATTCTTAGATTCTTCTTGCCGTTTGGGATTTTTCCTTTTATGTCCCATTGGCATGGCTGAGAAGAGTACTTTGGTTAGGAGGACTCCTAAGATTTACAAAGCAGAATTGCTCTGTTTGAGCCTTAATCACAAAACCTTGCAGGGATCTAAAATGGTCCCAGCTTGCTGGCATTTGAGGCTGGGTGGGTGTGTGCCACTCTGTGGCAGTGAGGGCAGGAGTCCCCAGCAGGACACTCCATGAATTCCGGTGCTGTCGCTACCAGGAGCAGCAGCCTGAGCATCTGGGGCAGTGCCACCCACACTTTTTCCCCGCAGGAAGGATCTGTCAGTACATGGTGGGCCTTGGCCAAGGCTCAGCACTCAGAATGTGGCAAAGCAGGGTCCCTGCTAAGTTTTGAGCTGCTGGTTAACAGCTTACCGTGGCTAAATAACGTCAATGATACCATCACCCTGTAATTAGCATCATGGCCTGACGCTAATGACCTTTATTTAAGGTCCCTCACTCTTCTTATATTCGTGTAATTGAGCTCCATTCAGCATTTTTAGACAACTTGTTAATTTCCTAATGCAAACATTGAAAACAGACTGTCAGATTTAGAGCTTTAATTCTACTTGTTTAGTTTCATGCATTAAACGTCTTGCAGGGGTGTTTGTTTTGGCTTGAGCCACTCTGCAGTGCCACGAGTTGCGTGTCCCCTGAGCTACTTGTGCATTTTTTAAAGATCTCAGGGTTTCAGGTAATTGGACTGGGAACTGTTTCCTGTGCACTGGTTGCAGATTAAGGAAATTAAGGGAGCAACAGTTAGAAAGGTGCATTTCTGATTTAATTTGCTGTCTGGAATGACAGAGCTATTCAATCAATTTCGGAGCAGTGTTATTATTCTGGAAGACTGCCAGCCAGGGAAGTATAACTAACTTTTTAGCTGGATTTGAAACAAACAAAATAGAACAAGGAAGCAATTTGCATTGTTGCAATATAAAAGAACTGAAGCTTTGCAGAACAAGCTGAATTCAATAGGTTCTGACTTTTAATTGAAGAGGAAATAATTATTTTAAAAATCCTTTTCTCGCAAAGCATCTGAAAATGTGAACAAAGATAGAAGGTGAAGTGCCTTTTTTTTTTTTCCCAGAAAATGGCATTATGAATAAAATTATACTATAAAAAAAGCAAAAGAAGAATTTTTACAAGTGGAGGGTAGATAAATAAGTATAAGGAAGTACAAGTTTAAAATTATTTTTATTGCACCCTTGGCAGATTAAATAGTAGAAGAGATTGTTTTTAATGAGGATAAAGCTTTTTTCTTTGCTCCCATAAATGTAGTTTGTACATCTTCTGGAAAGGAGTTTGAAGAAATATGTATTAAACATTTGGTTGCTGCCATTTGATTAACTTCCTCGCACCTTTATACTGAAGAATAGTAGTAATGAAACTGGAGAACTGTGTGAGTGGGTCACTGGTTGTCTCAGAAGCAGGAATGCTATAGCAGGCCTTGACATTGCTGTCCTGCCTTGGATTAGGTTTAAGTTTGAACGCCATGAAAAATTTTATCTAAAGTTTATAACATCAGCCATTGTCCAAAATAAAAACCCCATCATTTCCCCTCAAAATTCTCAATACAAAAATAAAAGATAATTTTCCTTTAAATTCACAAATAATGAGGAGACTCAAAAAATTACAGCAGGCATTTTAAGTGTTGATCAATTTGTTTTGACTTGGCTCAGTTTGAATTATAAAGGAAGATACATTTGGTACTCTGAAAAAGCTAAATTTTATAAAGTAAGAAATGTTTATAAGTACCTGAAGGGAGAGTGTTAAGAGAATGGAGCCAGGTTCTTTTCAGTAGTGCTGAGCAATAGGGCAAGAGGCAAGAGACAAACTGGTACACAGGAAGGAAAGCTGAAATCTCCTTGAATTCTGAAATCTCCAAATCTCCAAAATTTAAGACTATCAAGAATCAGTATGTCAAGGAAGGAGAAAAAAAAAGGGATGAGAAAAGAACACGCAGCCAATCAGTCCAATAAAGATGCTGGGAATAAGTTTTAGTTTTATGAACAGGAAAAGAACAATTAGTAAACTATATCTTAGCTATCAAGCAATGTAGGGCTTAAGCAAGAATTGCCAGAAGTCAAGCTGTGTGCTGAGACCTTACAAAGAAATAAAAGAAACAGTTAAAGAAACAAAAATAGATGATAAAACACGGAGTTCCTAAGCATAGAGCCAGCAGGGATAATCTAAGCAAGTCTCCAAAGTCAAATTAATACTCACAGTTTTCATTATAAAACATTTAAAGACATAAAGGCAAGATGTGAAAACAGAGCTGTTGAAATGACCATGTTAGAACTGAAAAAAAACCCTCCAGGAATTTTACAGAAACCTGAAAGGTGCAGCATGACAAATGTTAATTCTGGTAACAAAAATCTCAACTAACTCATGTTTGGGATTAGTGGATATAAAAGGAGAAAGTATTTAAAGCAATAAAAAAAGGATGAAGAGATTGAGAAATTATTACACCTGGCAACCTGGTGTCTAAAGTATGCATATTTTTGGAATAAACTTTGAAGGAAATATTGCAAACTGAGATGTAAAGGGGAAAAGAGGATAAAATGTAACATAGTTTACCTAAAACAAATCGGCTTCCATCCCTGAAATTCTTGCATCTCTGGGTTTTCAACATATTTGATCTTGTGAAAGAACATATGTCATAAATTAAAATGCAGACAAGGAAGAGTTAAAAGAAAGGACTGTAACATGTAATTGCTGGGACTGAAGGGGAGATATTAGACTTGAGCTATTAACAATGATTAGATTTTGTTTAATATTTTTGCATTTAGTCTATTAAAAAAAAAAAGGAAGGTAGGCCATGATTGCTCTGTAAAAATATATATCAGAGAAAATATTAACAAGACAGAATCTATATTAAAAATATATATAAAATATTTTTAAAAGCAATTTACTGAAATGATAAGGTTTCTGATTCTTAGAGTTATGGACATTTGGGATGTAGAACAGCTTTCCAGAAGCTGTCACTGAAGATTTTAAGAAAGCCAAAGCAAGTCCCTAATTATTTATAATACTGTTCTCTGTAAGACTGTGAAAGTCACTGTATTATACATTATTTGTGGTGGCAGGTGGTTGGTCTTGCTCACCTCAGAGGTCCTGTACAGTCCAAAGCACCTCAGTGCAATGACCTAACAGTTTTACAGCTCTGAAAGAAGAAATATGCTGTAGATTTATACCAGCTCTGACTTTAACTGTGACTTTCCAGCACTGGACTGCTAAGTCTAATGGCATTTGTCTAACTTGTGCCATAGGACAGCACAGCATTCACCTGTATCCAAGCTGCCTTCCAGCTCCAAGTACTGGGATTACCATTTCGTGACACAGCTCTCACTCTCCTACAGCTCACACACTTCAGTTAGAGAAGCAAAATTTGGGTTTATTTTAAAATTTTTCAGAAGATAGAGTTTTTGTGAATATGAATGATGAAGATGAATAGCATTGACAAGTAAGTACAAAATTTGATTGGACAATAGCACATGTAAATCAAAAAACCAAGGTCTGAAACGCAAATCAAAGCCACATGACTGATGGGAAAAAACCTCCCAGAAATAAGTACAAAAATCTGCCAGAGAACAATAAAGCTTTTCAGTTAAATTTCCCTAAGCACAAGGCAAGACTAGAAGTGATTAAAGTCATATGTTCTCGAAGTGATATTTTCCAAACTATTAGCATCTTAAATTTCATCTCCCTGGTAGAGTGAAAAATGAGCCAAGTCTTTTAAAACATACTCCTTTAATGTATTTAGATATGGCACAAAAGAAATTAATTTCTTTCTTCGTGTGATTGGCAGCACCAATAAAAGAGGTACTCTGACTTTTAAGAGAAATGCTTCTTACAGTTGTAAAATTGCATTTCTCTGTGTCTGCATGCATTTTTTTTTAAAGAGGCCTCTTATGTTAACAACAGTTACATCAAGTAGAAGATGTAACCTGATTAAACAAGCTCCTTTCAGGCTTTGAGAACTGATTGTCGAAAATGCTTTGCCCCAACTCTACAGCATCTTTGTACAAGTAGAATTTTTTCTGTCTTTCACCCAGGGTGTTTCTCAGAAAGCAAATCAGGCTTTGATCCTGAAGCCAAGTGATGGTGATGGTTTCCAATGTTAATTCACTGAGGTCAAGTAAAGCATATGCTGGCATTGCTCTCTCTCCCTCTTTGAGGGCACACAAATTGATCTCTTCACTGTGTTTGGCCAACAGTTTCAATTAGTTTGTCAAAACTGAACATCTTTGAGATCTCATGCATCAGTAAGGTCTGTTAGAAGTTATTCAGCAGTGTTATTTACAGGAAGATAAAGATAGATAAATAGAAATGTAAAAAAGAGAAATTTCACATCTTTAAGACACAAGGTGTGGTGGTGCATCCTTCCACCATACCACCCCCAGGCCTGGTCTAGGATCCCAGGAGCTTCTAACAAGCCTTGACCAGACCATTTGAGGAACAAAACATCTCTGACTGTACCAGGGGCTCTTGCATGATCCAGGTGGGAACAACTCTGAGTGTAACAGGAACATCAGCTGCCCGACCAAGGTGGGGAACAAAGGACAATCAGTCATCCCTGATGTCCTGTTGTTATCACAAATCTATAATAAATCATTTTTATAACTGTAGTAAATCCTATTTAATCACTTTACAATTATTAAATTAGTGAATGATTAAATGCTGCAAAATCCTTTTGCACCCTCATCCTTCGTATTTGCAACTTCGCTCCTTTTTACCACCTAAATAATTCTAAATTGACTCTTGTCTGATTTTCATTTGTATGCTTCATCCATGTATTAAGTAATAAAGTGAACCTCACCACTAAAATCTTCAAATTCTTCAAATTCATATTAAAACCTGCTTTTTCCCAGTACCTTTGACAGTGATTCAAGTGGCCAAAACCACTCATTAATGACAAAAGGCTATAAGAACACGATGATGTTAAAACTGTAAATTTGAGCTATAAGAAATTAGCTCAAATGTGCAGTGAGCCTTAAAATCTGAATTACCCCACAATATGGTGTTTTCTCCATCTAAATGAGGAAGAAAGGGACCTGCTTATTATTGTTTTCTTTGCAGTGCAATTTTTAGTGTGTTGTACAGGAATTTTCAAAATTGTTGGATGTATTTGTGTCTGCTCGTCCGTTATGAGTATGTATTCTTGTGAAATAAGAGTGGGAGATAATAAGGAAATGTCAGTTGAAAAAAATGGAGAAAAAAGCAGTGCTGACAAGTATTAAAAAATTGAGTGGGAGCTCAAGACCATCTCCACATGAAATTTGACATGCCTAAACTCTGCTAGACACCACAATGGTTAAGAATAGAAAGCAACAGTTATCTAAGCACTAAAAGTTGTCTTCAAGGACACAATTTAAAAAACAGAAAGGACATAGTGTTATTTTCTTCCTTCTTCCAGAGCTTTGAGAAGATTTTCAGTGATGCTATTCAGGTCATGAAAGCAAGGTGCTGCAGGGAAACAGGCAGGAGCAAGTCCTCCTCCAGCCTGTGCTGCTTCCAGTCTGTGAAGTTCTAAGAACCCTGTTCCTTTCATAATGAAAAGATTTTTTTTTTTTGGAATTTGATGCAATACATAACAGAGGCACAACTAGGAAAGATGAAAGAAAGGAAATACCACCACCACCAGTGAAACTGAAATTAAGGGGAAAAAATTCACATTTGGTGTAGCATGTGTGTGGTAAGAAAATGTCCTCATGTTTGCAGGCATGGATCTGAACACAGATGTAACTGCTCTTTCATGAACTTCAGGAATATATTGATCAGCTCAGGAACCAAAAGGCCTAATTGTGAATCACCCTCTTTAACAGAGATCCTGGCTCTATAGCTCAAGGTGGCAGAACCGTGTAGTATGAGGGGACTGCATGTATGTTCTCCTGCCTAAACATGAAAATCTTATTAAAATGTCGTCATCGTCTCTTATTCTTTTTTCTTAATTTTTAAAGACAAACAAGAATAAAATTCCAAATATCCCATTTTCAGTCTTGCAATTGAACCAATAAAGCTGCAGAAGCTCCACTGTCAGGATCTCTAAAAATCAGGGTTGCTTCAGAAATAGAAATGAAGGATATCTTCTTGGGCTTCAGGTTTCTCTCATACAAATTCCTTACTCGTTGTGCCTGCTTTAAAAGCTCTCCTAATGAATGTGGAAAATAGAGGGCAGAGTTATGCCACAGGGCTGTTCCCATGCAAACAGCAACTGTGGGATTCCTCTCTCACTGAGCACAAGATAACTCATTATCAGAGTCTTCAAAATTCCTATCAGGAGTATGCACGAGAGAATGTGTTTAGGGAAACAAAATTAGAAATGAGGCCTATACCATTACCATTTTTCATGCCTTTAAAAAGATAATATAAACACTACTATACAGAGTAATTTGGATGCATTTTTTACTATGCCTGGCATTCTCAGAGGCTGTAAAATCTTTTTTGCGAGCAACTATAGATATGGTTTTCACAGAAAACAATTTTAAAGGACAAAGATAGAAATCTCTGCTGTTCCAGATTACAAAAGTAATGGAGATAACAGAAGAGTCTTGGAAAGCCTGATACTTAGCCATCATCCTTAATAAAAAGCCAAACACTACCTGAGCTAGTAAATTTACATAACAGCAATTATGGAAATGGGACAGGCTTATTTTCTTTCAATATTTTAAAATGCTTTCTCAATCATACTTATTCAAAATCTTCATGCTTCTCTTCCTCTAGCTGCGAAAAGCAGAGGACAGAGAGGTTTTAGAGAAAAAAACCATTTGTCCCTGACTTGTCACAAAGAAAAAATTTTGACCATTTGTTCTTTACTTCAAATATTTAAGCGTGAAATTCATTCCTGTCCATTCTTTGTTCTATTCAGACTTTTATCATACAGGGACTCTTAAACTTTGCTGAAAGGCTTTATTGGCAATGTGCCAGGTCCCCAAGTCTGCAGCTAAATTAAATAAAATAAAGCAGATTGTCTCTGCTCTAATACAGAAAGACTGCGTGACTCAGATTTATAAAACATCAGGTTGCCTACTGAAACTATTCTAGGAGATACATAAACACAAGCTTAAATTTCTCTCTGGAGCTTAATCATGTTATTGCCTTTTCCTTTAGTGGGATTAAACCACGTGTTCATTGCTTGTGATTAAGCACTTCCCTGCCTTTTTCTGCTTCCTTCTCTCAGTGCAGTGGGGCTTTGCCCACCATCCATCGCCGGGTGCATGAGCACTCCAGCCAACATCAGCACCTGAGACTTGCAGAACTCGTGCTGCAGCTAAATTCACCCCATTTAGGCATGAGTGGGGCCTGTCCTTTTCCATCCCTGTGGTGTGCAGCACATGGCCTTAACCCAGAGAGCCCTTATTAGTGTGTGTTGGAGTCAGGAAAAGCTTGGGAACTTTTCCTGCTCCTCTGAGTGTTTGTTTTACCCTCAGAGCTCCACAAAAAAGGCTTGGCCTGTGAACCAAGCTCGTGGGAGCATTTGCCTCCACTTCTGGATGAGCTGAGAACACCAAAGAAATGAGGAGATGATTGTTCAGTGTACCACAGAATGTGCAGTTGTAGTTTTTAGGTTTTGCTATATATATTATATGGACCCAACATGGAGATTTTAGGGTGTTGGCTCCTTCTTCTTCATCTTCTTCTGTCTTCTCCTTCTCTTCCTTTTTCTCTCTGACATGAGTTCCTGTGACTTGTTAATTGGTAGATAGAATTTAGTGTAGAGGAGACATATCAATAAGGTTGATATTTACTGGTTTTGGGAACAAAATAAGATACGTAAAGTTTTCTAACTGGTTGATAATAGATATAAAAGCTACCTGCTTCGGGTAGCCATTGCCATTCTGTCCTCGTGTTCCTGGAGCTCACAGCACAGTCTGTGCCTCTGAAACTTTGATAAGAACAAAAAATAAGATTTGAAACAGCAGAAAGAAGCCTCATTTCATCTTTTCAGGACATGGGACACTGAAACAAGGAACACAGCCGGGCCAGGAGTCAGGGTCCAAAGAAGAACACTTCCCCCCTGACAGTGTGCGCCGCTACTCCTTCTCTGCGGACACACCCCAGTTTTTTCTTAAATAAAAGCTAAATATGCAGAGAGATACCAAAATAATCCCAAAACAGAAACAAGGCACACACATGCCAATAAGTTTTACCTGTACCAGAAATGTGGTTGCGTTTGCATTCTTTGTTCTTAGGTTTTTGGGTCTTAGGTCTTTATTCTTTGGTTTTTTTCCTGTTCAGTTTTCTGACCTCTACTTCATTTTCCACCAATATTATTCCGTATCCACGTGGCTGCAACATTTTTGCACACTGCACACACATTTAGAATCAATAGACCAAAAAATCCCAGAAATGCTTCAAAACAGAAAACTTTTGAAAATTATATGTTGAATTCAATTAACTGAAAAACAGAGCCCTTGAATAGCTGTTCCAAAGGGATGTTTTTTGAAGACCAACACAAAGCTTACAAAAATTGATTCTCCAAAGGTCATTTTCATCTTATTTTTCCAGTAGTTGCAGAAAACAGAACACTCTACATTTCTAAAATAATTACAGAGAAAAATAAAAGTATTTCTAAATTCTTGATACTGTGCATACTGAGAGTCAAACCGTCTTTAGAAACAAACATAATTGTAATTCATGAAAAACCACTTAAATGAACAGTAGGTAATTCTTTGAAAGAGTTCTCGACCTTCCCGTACTGCTTCAAAACTCAGTTTGGGTGTTTTAGAGACATGAACTCACTGGTTTTCTGGCTAATTTATAGCTAAAGTTTGAAACATACTTCTGCAATTTCCAGATGCATAGGTCCTCATAATAGTTTTTTGTTTCTTTGCCTTTTGGTTTGCTCGTATCAAAGACCAGTTCTTAAAAAAACATTATTTATTTGTGTTTATAACAAGGGTTTCCAAAGCCTTCCCAATTTCACTAAATTTACGATCTATAATCACAAACTAAATCGCTGTCCTCATCCTTGTGCAGGGACACGTCTGTGGGTGATGTATGGAGAGAGAATTGCAGGGTGAGAAGATCTCTGGCTCTTCAGGCAGAGCTTACAGGACAAACTGCGGTGGCTCCCCATGGGTGTCCCCATGCAGGGCACTGCCAGTTAAAGAAAGCTTCCTAGAGGCTCAGGGCAAGGTCTGGGTTTGAGTGTTGTGGCCTTCTCTGAATTTCTAACAGTGAAAACTGTGTGTTTCTGATGCCTTAGGTTTTAACTTTTATATTTTTCCAATCCTGCAGTGCCCAGTGTAACTCTGCAGTTCCCTGGAGCTCGTTCAGTGCTGTTCTCTCATGCTCACACTGACATAACAAAGCCTCTCCAGCTCGCTCTCCAAGGACACCCAGACCCTCCTGGGCCCAACAACTGCAAACCTTCATCTTGGGGAGAGGGGGGCAAGCTTGGGCAAATTCCATCCTTGCCTGGCTTCTGCTTGGGGAATTGATGCTGATATCAAAGTGGGAAGAACTCGTGAGCTGTCATTGTCCATTTTGGGATGCACTGAGGCAGGAGCCTCTGGAGCCCAGAGTGTGACCTCTGAGGCCTTTCAAACAAATCCCTCCTTTATTCCTGTCTGGCCTCTGTTTCTAGGTAGCCATTTAAGGCATCACTTCCAACAACCACTCTCATACCAGCTTCAGGTAGTCCACTGGATAAAGAAACAAGTTTGAGAGGCAAAAGTTTGTAACACTGAGTCCCCAATCTGCCAGAGTCCTTACATGACCTTGGGTGAGTCACTTAAATATTTATTCAAAACTTTATCTTCCTGTTTGTGCAATGGAGTAGTTTCTTGCTTCTCATATGGGTGAATATTAAGAATTTCAGTGCACTCAGTGATAATGGAAGCCATTAAGTACCTAAATCAGCAACTCTGCATTGATCTACGATCCATCTGATAAAAAAAAAACTTACCAACATAATCAGCAAAATATCATTTGCCCTATTTTGGGAGTACTTTTGCAATTATGAGGCTGAAACTAATAAAAGTTTCTTATGTTTCCAAGGTAGATTTGTACTTAACTCTTTTCAGATATAGAGTAGTTATTCCCAAAAATACAACAGGTTTTATTCCTTTCAGAATAAAGTGCTATAAATACTATTATAATTGTTTATATTATCCACAAAGGAATCCAACCCATGTCATGACTCACATAGAACTTATTCAGAGCATCCACATGTCTTCACTTGTCTTCCTATTGTCCCTTTTTATTCATTATATTATCTAAATTATGCAAGTTTTTTAAGTGCTGTGATGTGATGTGATTTTTTTTCCTGCCTTGAATAATTAGTTGCTCCTTTCTGATCATTTGTGTGCTGAGCTGAACAGGCCAGAGCTGGACACAATCAATGAATATATTATTAATTTTCCTTTCTGCAGGAACGAAAACATCTTACTATATGACTTGTTTTCTGATGGCTTCAGACCTATATAAGCACAAAGCCTAAATTCATCTTTTCAGATTGTTACACAAGCAAAAAGTCACATTAAAGTCACATCAAAAATTACGTTCCTGATAAGCCTTTTGAAACATATCTTAATTTAAGGAAATACAAATTGTTCCTTGTAACACTTATCTCTAGAAAGTGTCTCTCTAACAGATGAAAGAATGAAATGTAAATAAATTGTGTCTGAATACTTAAGATGTGATTAACATATTTCGCTGTGTTTTAACATCCCCCCAACTATTAACAGGGCCTTTGAGATAGTTGCCTCCTAAATCTTTGTCACCACAAAATAATTCTTGCACACAGTGCACATTAGGCTTCTGAAAGCCCAAAGGACAAAGGAACAAAACAGTTTCTGTTTCTCCTTATTTTGCTTTTCTCCAAGGGCAATGGCATAAATTAGCACAGCTACACAAGAGTCCACAATCACCAAAGCAATACAAATTGCTCAATTGCCCTTCTCAGACCAGCTCACCAGAGCTGCGACCCAGCAGGTGTCTGTGACAGGATTTATAACAGGATAGCTGCAGCAAGGATAGTGAGACAAGTTTAGTTAATTAACTAAGTATAGCACCAATTCCAGAGAGCACTGCCTCAAATATCCCTGTCAGGGAATTCTTTAGATCTTGGAGTATCAGCTTTCCCTACTTGCTACTAGGTTTTCTTTTCTTAGTACATCAGAGCACTGCACACCATCTGCAGCCCCAGTGGAAAGCAAATTTTCAGCCCTGGTTTGCAGTGCAGCTCAGCACTACAGTGGTCATCCCTTCTCAGCTTAGCCTTGTGCTGCTCCCACACTCTCATCCTCTAATAATGGTGATTCCCACAGTCTTGTCTCTATTTGAATGTAAGATTTAGCAGCATCAAGTATAAGTCTTGCTTGTGGTTTTCAGAGACATCAGAACTTTAAAGAGCTACTTTCCTTTTATCCTCTTCTAGTTTTCAACCTAAAATTTAGGTTTATCCAGGATTTTTACAGGAATTAATTTATTGACAGTTGAGACAATATTTCATGTTTCTGTCAGGTAAACTTCTACCCCATGGTTAGGACCATTTTCCCCTGTGCAAGAAGACATGACATATTCTGAAACCAAATATTCAACAATTTCATTGCAAGGGCACAGTTACCCTCGTGCCAGACAGAGTGAAGCTCAGTTAGGAAAGTACATTTCCACCTAAACTATTTATATCTCTTATAAGAGAATTTTATTGAATTGAATTTTAGAGACTTTTAAATATTGCTTTCAGAAACTGCTTAAGTTAGAAAATCATTACATATCCAAACAGTCTGGCTTTGCTGCAGTGCACTTGGAGGCAGAGGGACAGACACTGACTGACTTTTATTGTTTTTAACCAATCCTTTGCTGCATTATCATGGCATTTGCTATATTATCACATGAAATTAATTTGCTTAAAATACAGTAGTCAGCTAAGGTATCCATGAGCAAGCCGAGTCATTAGAGTTTGAATGTTAGAGTGTGTATGTAAAGTCAGTGTTGTTGTTCATTGACAGCAGCTACCAGAGAGAAACAAGCTCTAAAACCATCTGAGGACTTTTCTAGGTTTGTGGTAAACCTTACAGAGTTTTTCCAGAAGAAGAAAAACTCACATGATTTGGAATGTTGTCACAAGATCTCTTGGGAAACCAAGATGGTTTACTTAGTTCTCTGTTTTTGCAATGAAACAGGCTAGGAACTTTTACATAAACTGCTGGGTTATTATTACAGTAAAGATAATAATTTCTTAAACTGTTAGAATGTTTCTAGAGCAATTTTGTGACCAGGCTTCTTTTCTTAGAGGAAAATATGACTCCCTTAGACATCAGTCAGACATTTCCCAGAGTAAGTAAATATACCTCTACTTGTCCATACCAAGATTAAAATCAAGATGTTCTGTAAAATCTATAAGGATTTTAAATATTTTGGTGCCATAAAAAGGTAGAAAAAATTGCCTAAGAAGTTCTGCAAGATCAACCCTTTATTGTCTGTTTCTAAAACTAAAATATTTTCAGCATTATCATGACATGTGAAGATGAAGTACACTTTAGTATAAATCAATATAATTTTTCATTGTCACATGCAATGGGCCATATTATTTACATTCATTCAACTAACAAGACCAGTCTGCAACAATATAATTTTCCAGTTCAGTAATTTTCTTTTTTAACAACTCTTAACATTAATAAAGCTGTACTCACAAAAGCATTAGATGTATTGGACATAAAATAAACTACATTTTAACAACCTCAGCAGACGTTGCCAAGTCCTGAAGTCAGCCAGGACAATGCACTGCACAGTCTCAGTGCAGAACATAGCATTAGAGGGAGCAAGATCTTGTCATTAATGCTGAGATTATTTACTTGAGGTGTTTTGTGGAACTGTACTTCAACTCTCTACATGTCCCCAAGCTCCTTGGGTGAGACACAGGCTCAGGCACACTTTCACTGCTCTCAGAAGAGCTCCTCCAGTGGGTCTACAACTGCTTCTTACTACCACATATGCATTTAATTGTATGTCATATGGGGCAATATTTGTGCACACCGTGACTGAATGCAACAGTTTCCATCCCAAAAGTCTTAAGCAGCGTTCTTCTTTCAAGGCTGTGAAAACAAGGCAAGCTTTCCTGCAGCACACCCCAGGCCAGTTCCCAGGAAAGCTGTTTCCTTTGGCAGGAGGAAATCCCAGTGTATTTTCAACTGGCTGTGTTACCTCACTGGGGTTCCAGCAGGCACACAGAGAGGAATTTCCCAGATATTGAGATAAAACACACAAGTAAACAGTAGTGCAAAGAGAAGGTCATGAGCTTCTGAGGTACAATGAGCCACAGATACTTTTTCATATAGACATATCCAGAGGGTGAGGCACACTCGCGTGCTGTTCCCTGCATCCCAGGGACACTGTCAGCCCTGATGGAGGCTCCCACTACTGTGTTCTTTCACTCACACTGTGTTCATAGTTTGGTTTTGGTCCTGTCCCATGAGATGTTCAGTGTCAAACAGAAATTCACTTTAAGCTGTGACTGAACTCCAGCCATGCCTTGACACCGAGCATTCACTGCCTCTTGCAAGATACTTTTTCCCCACATTAAGAAGCTCTATAAGAGATAACTGCAAGTCCTTTGTGCTCGTGATCTCTCATCCCATTGAAATGAAATAACAGCAAAAAAAATAAGCAAATAAATACATATGGTAAAAGGGACTTCTCCTTACCAGAATGTGTGAATTGCAGGAGTTTATCCCACGTACAATAGGATAAATGGGATAAATGAGTGGAGGCTTTTTGGATTAGATTTCTGAACAAAATAGGGCAGGCTGTGGAATTTACAGTGATTATATTTCTATGTAGGATGGGTAATACATGAACGTATTTTTATAAGTAGAGATGCTAAAAAAATTTTCAAAGTAAAAGGACAATTTACAGCAGTTCTGACCCACAGCATCAAACTGGACAAAAGAAGAAATATCATGTATTTTCCTTAATAAATATTTAGTTTGAATCTGTCTGTATTTCTAAGAAAAAAGGAGTAATTTCAGCTTCCTAACAGTAAAATGCAATCTTTTATAAGAAGCTGAATGCTTAAGTGCCAATTACAGCAATAAAAACTCTTTACAAAATAATAGCTTTTTTTTTTTTTCCTCCAAAGTCTAAGACAGGAGTAATAGAAGTCAGCACCTTACATTGAAAGAAAAGAAACTAGGAAAAAATATAGAACCCTACCTTTTAAGAATTAAATTCTTGAATAAAAAGTGTTTGCAAACAATCACTTCCCCCTGCCCAATTTCAGCCTTATATTGAAGAGTAAGTGAGGAAAAGAACAAAACCAAAGAAGCTGTGTTTAGGAAACTTGGGAGTTCAATAAATTTTTATTGCATGGCTGACAGGCCCCCAGTAAAAGAGGAAAACAGGTAACTCCTCTGTGCAGGTGAACTGAAACTGTAATTCTTTAGCCATGTGAGTTAGCAGTGCTAGATAATATCCAGTGAATTGACTTTGTCTCAGTCTACCTGATTTAGCTGTGAGATATTTTAGCTGGCTTTGTACTTCCGTGACATATTTGTATTTCAATAAAGCTTTATTAATGGAGGCTCAGCCAAGATTCTCCAGTCTCTTTTATTCATTCTTGTGCTCATCAGCACTTTCTCTGCTGAACAACAAAACAGCAGAACAACAGAGTCACATTTTTTGGTTTATTGGCATGTCATTATATTTGTCACACTAAAGACCACTTTAAAGGGTGGGCATCTTAATTCTTTTGAAGTAGGTTTCAAGTAATCAATCAAAATGTTACATGAATTTTAGCTTCCCTTAGAACCCAACAGAGGATTTTTCCTTCCTCAGTCCCAGAGACTTTATTTATTCTCCTGCATCACTGTAGCAGCCCCTCAGCACACATATGCACAAAATGAGGCAGGCAACCCATAAAACAGCTGTTAATCACCTTCAATAGCCCAGCTGCCAGAGTCTGTTAATTCAGGGCACACTATTCCAACTGCAGTCGTGGCTTCAGGACCTGGCCAGCACCATGACACTCCCATATTTCTAAATTACTCTCCCTTTTGCTTTATAGAAGTCCATTCCTGATATAACTCCTCAGAGTCTGAGAAACTCCTGCCAAGGGCTAAAGGTTAGTTTTAAATAAACTGACAACACACCTACAACCTTGGTCCAGATGCAGTTTATTTTACTTCTTACTACACAGAAATCAGGTTATGTCCTGTGAGGAGTCTGTCACTGCAAATGAGAGCTGCAGTAAGGTCAGACCTGGTATTTCCTGAAAACTACTGGGACATAAAACAAGCCTGACCAGTCAAGCCAGAGATTTGTGACATTAAAGACTGCCGGGAGTAAAGGCAGTGCACTCTTTCTTGCAACTTTAAAAATCCCTTTCTTTCAGATGTTCAGTCCTGCCACATTCTGCTTAGTGACAGAAGCAGAAAAATCTATGCACAGAGATGGCACAATCTGTGTTGAACCTCATTTATTGGAAATAAAAAAAAATTGATCTGTCTGGCTCAGGAGAGGGAGAAAACATTCGCGTTCATGTCCTGCGCTTTTGGCTTGATCTTTCTCTTCTACCTGGGCAGTAGACTTTTAGCTAAGCTCTGCACAGGGAAGCAGTCAGGACAACGCTTTTAGCATGTTTCCATGTATATTTTACAGTAATGGGGCTTTGAAAGTCAGCAATGTGATGGGTTTTGCCCTGCTGGAAAAATGTATTTTCTTAATGGATGTATTCTGCATTTGTTTATAATATTTTCTGTGGAATGTAATCAGCTTTGACCATGTGATTCAGTTTGTTGGAGTCAGCAAATGGCCTCTGTTCTCAGACACTGTAATGCTTCTTTTATGTGTGCATGTGTGTGTGCATATAATCAAAATCACATATATTTTTCTCAATTAATGCTCTGCCAAGGAAAGTTGTGGTAGAGAAAAAGAATTCCTTTACCTGCAACAATACATGGCTTTTACTATAGTGTTTCAGGAACTAGATTGTGTTTGAATTGACTGAAGAGTAATTTTTTACTCTACATCTACAGAAATCATTTCTTCTCAGTTTCAAAATAGATTTTTCAACACTGTGCTTTGACACCTTCCTCAGATTTTCTATTCAGTACAGTGACAGCTCAAATACTATGTTCATTGGGAGGCGGAGAGGCACCATTCTCAGAGACTGACATATAGATAGAAGCAGCAGTGATTATGCATGCTTATATGATTTTTTCTAACTCTCTCCATGTGGTTTTCATACTACCTATTGTATTCTTTAATGATCAAAAAGCTATTGAGTCTTTTTTTTTTTTTTTACCTTGGCACCACATTTAGCAATCCTAAATGCCTAGAGCTGAGCAATTGCAAAGAAAACTCCTTACGGTCTTGAAGGTTTTGGGTCTCTCAGGCCTTCTTTTTCTTACATGGGTTTGTTTCAAACAGAGGATATTTGTTTCTGGAGAAGGATGTGCAAGTATTCATTGCCCAGACAAGCAGAGAGGTTTCTTTTCAAGCAGCCATCTACATGTGGGAGCAAAGAACTCTTGCAGGAGAGGTGCCTCTTAACAAAACCACAGTGGCATTCGCCTGTCCTTTCCCTTCATAAAAATTCATCTCGTCTGGAATCCAGACTTAATGTGGCAGTTCTGTGTAAAGTTGGGGTCCACTGGTGAAGACAGGGAAAAAGACCAAGACAGGGAAATGTTCATAGTCTGCTACATCTCCTGTACCTGCAACAAGTCAGCCTAGTGGCTGAGGTGCTTTTATCAACTTTGGAGAACAAATAACATACACAAGTCATTAGGCAGTAAAGGAATTTAAGACTGAACAGTAACTTCCGATCTCCTTTTCCACTGCAAGACAATCACATTAAGTATTGTTCTTATAAAAGAACTGTGAATCACTATAAATGAAGTTTATCCACTGTTAGCATAGAGAAAGTAAAAGCTTCTTTACCCTCAGATGACAGGACACATTCCCAGACTGAGTTCATTGCCAATTATGGGCCTATTGCTCTTTGTACAGCATTTCCCTTCAGCTTAACTATGTCTTCTTACTTCTGGTAATCCTCAAAACCCCCCTTTGAATTGTTCTGACTCATAAAATGAAGTCAAATTATTTTCCTGTAATCCCATGAGAAAAGAATTCAGTTATTTTGGTCATGGTTGTAGTCTTTCTCTGAACCTCTTCCTGCTGAGATTTATATCACAATTAAACAAAATCAAGCAGGATTTTCAGAATGTTATAAACCAGGACATCCCACACTTCCCTCTGCTTCCCTACCTGTAATGAAAACATCTCTCCTTTAGCTGCATTAGTAATTTTTACTGTACAGAAAATCCTCACATTCATCCTGGGATGAACTTTTTTAGTTCCGGAGGACGAGTTCCCAGAAAAGATTTTGCTCCCAAGAAGAAATTTTACTACTTTTATCTGTGTATTTAACCTTGCATTTTGTGTTTCTCACTCTGAAGCACTTCCATGAGACAGTCAGGGATGGGATGAGTGCTGCTTGTAGAGGAGCCCACAGAGCTTCCCTGGTAGGAGGGAAGACATGGTGGTTGTGATTTATGGTGGTAGACGGAGTCCGGGGGTTAAATACACTATTGCCTCTGTAAAGGACAAATTATTCAGCCTCATGGCAAAGAATATCCTCAAGGTTTTGCTCCTCTGTGAAGCTTTAAACCTGCCTTTTCATGAGAGGACTGATGCTCTTCCCATACACCTATCAACTACGCCAGTGCATGGCAAAAGTTACAGTGGCAGATGTAAATAAATACAGACATCTATTTCCAGCTTGATGCTTGACTTTTCATTAGTCTAACTGCACTGGAAAGTGAATTGAAATTGTCTGAGGCCTAGAACAGAATGGGAAGATGTATTTCGTCTTGCTACAGATTTGCTATCAAGAAAGACACCACTGGCTAGACATGTTGCTTGAATTTAAGAGAAAATAGCCATCTGCCTTTTAGCATAATTCAGTACCAAACAGAATAATTGGTTCTTTGAAACAGAAATTAGTTCTTCATTCACAGTTCCTGGAAGGAAGCTCAAATTGGAAAAGTCTAAAACAGATGAGTTTGGAGATAGCATTTTGTACAATTGAATTGACCCATTTAATTAAAACTTTGGTTGTCAAGTCGCTGTTTTCTTTCAAAATAGGGTAACTCTGAGATTGAGGTGACACACATCACTAAAGATAGAGCAGTGTAAATAATGAGTTCTGTTCCAGCTGCAAAGTAAAGAAAGATCTTTAGAAAGGAATAGAAAGTTTTGCTTTTTTTTTTTTTTTTGAGGGAGAAGTGTCTTTTTACACTTGGAAATGAAAGTCTGAAGAACTGTGCAAAACACATCAAAAGAAATTATTTCAGCTTTCCCAGGTAGAATGGGATTCAAATCCTTGAGTTTTAGGGCACAACACAAGCTGAAAAGTCTACCATAATTGCATAATAGTAATTCAGCTCAAAGCCGATGAGTTCTTCAGAAGGGGTTAGAAGTGAACCAGAAATATTAAATAGTGAAAATCCTTGTTTGTGTGATGCTGTCGCTCTGCTTGTGGCTTCCCTGACTGAGTTCTGTTAGAAAGATTTCTCTTTACAGGCCCAGTTACACAAAGCACAGGCACAGGTGACCTTTGGGGTCACAGCAGAGTTCACATTTCATGTATCTCCCACACATTCTGCTTTTCAGCTTCTCCCATTCCCCCGCAGCCTGCACCACACAGACCTCAGGGCTACAGTCTTACTTGGCTTTCCCTTGAGTCTGACAGCTTTACACAGAGTAGCTGGTGTCCAGCTCGTGGATTTACGTCTCCTTAGGCTTCTTTCCATGGGCAAGTAATGCCCTTTAATTCTTTTTTTAAGTCACTAAATATAGAGGATTTTGTTTATAGGTTCTGCAGACTATCAGTCTAAATTCTGAAAACTGCACTTAATTCCAAACCCTTTGCTTTAACGGTTTCAACCCTCATTCATTAACACTTCATTCTCTTCTGCTGATTAGTATAAGCAGACTTGCAAAAAAACCCCATCTTAACCTGAAAAATTAAAATAATTAAAATAAAATATATTTTTTTTAAATTTAAATATTTATTAAAAAGCAAAATATTAAGCAATAAAATTATTAAATCTTGTCTTTTACAGCCAGAGAAGAAGAGTATGGAATTCATGAAGGAATTATTTGTGTAATTAAATCTATGGTTCTTGCTATATACCACATAAAAACTCACACAACAGAAAACATTGTAATTCAATTTGCTCTCTTTAACTTAATTATCCACTTCATTTCTTAGAGCCATATAAAAATGCTAATTTTTTTTTTCTTGTTAAAGCTCATTGTGAGTTTTTAAACAGAATTTATATGACTGTGTTACCGTATGTATCTCAGTTATGTCATGCCTGAATTCTGGAAACTAGACTATCCTCACAGAGGATTGAAAGTAAGGATTTGTTTTACTTAATTTTAAAGTGCTTTGTTAACTGCTTGAGTGCTGCCAAATGAAGCTGCTAAATCCTCACAAGAAGCATTCAATCCCGTAATACCATCAACATTCAAAAGAAAGATGACAAATATGAGTTTTTCCGCAGAACAGCAGCATTAGAGCAGGCACTGAAGGCCTGAGCAAGGAAGATGAAGCAGTTTTCGGGTTGGCTCTTCGCCGTGTTTTCACTAAGGTGACTCCTTCCCTGGAATAGCTCAAATGACTCACCCTCAGTGCAGTGATCCATCCTTTATCACCTGGGAAATCCTGGCACACCTCAGGGCTGTGGCTGGGTGAGTTTCAGTGTCCTGGAGCTTCGGTCAGCAGCAGCCAGGGTGGAGCCCGGCTGATGGGTCAGTTCCAGTTCCCTGGATTTTGGCTTTCAGAAATGCTGTTGCTTGTCCAAGTCCAGTTCACTTATTGTTTCCTAAGATTTCTGTTCTTCCTCTGCTTGTTTAGAAAGAGAATTTTCTGTATGATGCCATGTAAAGGTGGGAGAGAGACAGAGAGTATCCTGAAGTGCAGCAGGATACACTGTCAGCAAAGCTTTCAGCCAGGGAAACTGTTGTGGAAAGGAAAATACCCTAGAGTGATAAATATTTTGACTGCCTTAAGCTAAAACTGTGTGGAGTCATTAACTGCTAAAAATTATATCTAAATTTTATGTAAAACCACGAAAATCAAAATTCTGTTTTAGAGTATAATCCATTAAAACCAAAGCATGTGGCAATGGAAGCCATTACTTGAATGCTCAGCAAATAATACTTGTGTGAAGCATTTCTTCTTTCTGGTCAGACTACATTTGAGAAACGTTGTTCTTTGTGCTGAAGCAATAGCTTCTGACACAATCTAACAATAATATTACAGTCTTCTTGTTGTTTTTGTTGCTGTAGAAGGAACTAAAACTAAGACAAAAACGTCTGTGCATTCTTCTCACTCTCAGAGCCAAAAATACACTTTGAACATTTGGAAAGAGAAAGTAGCTAACTGCACAAAGATATATAACTCAGATTCTTGGGCTGTTTATTTTTTGACATATTTTACATTTTTTTCTTCTGCCACTTGATGTACTACAGTGACTGGCACTGAGGTGAAAAGGGGTTAGCTGATTAGAAGATTACATTTATACTGTTTGTTCCAGGTAGCCTTCTGATTACCCTCAGAATCAGGTTTGACTGTCATCTTTATCCTCAGGCTGTAAGTATATATTTCAAAGTCACTAATGACACGCACTCCACAAACTCCACATGGTATGCTATTTGCTAGGCAACCCTGGAAATGAGAGACATTGTTTCAGTTGTTTCATTTCAATTAGCTGAGTGTCTTACATCTTCTGAACAAAGACACAATAATTAATCCTCAAACAAAGCAAAAAAAGTAAAAAGTTGATTCCTTCTCACAGAGATGGAGAGCTAAGGCACAATACTAAATGGCAAAGAACTAAATAATGTCTATAGCCTGAAAGGTAGAAGATTTCTACCTAGGCTGCAGCTGGACACTGGACAGTGACTATTAGAAGATGGACCAGTGTGGTATCCAAGGGGATGGACTGTCTATGCAGTGTTTATGTTTCTAAGTGATTGCAATTAGTATTCAGAGATCTCAAAAGAATCCTGCAAATTGACAAGGACACACTTTCAAGAAGATGAAAGTCAATAAAAGAGCAGGAATTCAGAACTCCCTAACCCCAAGATGCTTCTGATACTGCTTGAATTGTTTGTTTGCATTCATGTACTGTATTTGCATAGCAAGAGAAAAAATATTTAGTATTTGAAACACAAATTTCAGGCATATGTCAACATGTCACACTAGGACTGCCTTGGCAGTGCTGTCCTGATGAGACTTTGGTTTGACTTTAATGTCAAGAGGAGCAATTCAATTTGAAGTCAGGAAGACCTGGAACTCTATTCTGCTCGCTGGCCTGCAGCCAGGTCACACTGGGTTGTGATCTCATAAACTTAAAAGAGTCAGCATGATCAGAACTCGAGGAAATGAGCATTCAGTGATTTAGAAGCGATGCTTCTCATCTCAAATCAGCAATGCCCCAAGATGGCATTGAGGGCTCAGTTCCCCAACAAAGCCATCATTCAAACTGAATATAAACCTGTTGCTTTGACAGTTTGTGTTTATTAAAGGTCCAGGCTGCTTTTCAGTGTCCTGAGCTCACACTCCTACTCAGTTCTCCAAGCTGACCTCTGCATGTTCCTGGTGCACTGAGCAGTGATCTCTGAAATTGTGATATCCCATCCCATCCCATGCCCAATATGTTTTCTGCACAACTTTTGCTGATGTACAAAATGTAGCACAGAGGGGGAGGTGCAGCCATCTCTGCTTCTTTACAGCTGGACAAATGTTAAGGGCACAAAAGTTTCAAGTTTTGGTAAGGTCAGGAAAAACCTTAGCAGTTATCAGAAATCAAACTCCTGAACACAGATAAAATGTAACATTTTCTCAAGTCAGAGGTAGTGGTCATCTCTTCACAGTTTGCAACACGTAACATTTATATTTCCCTGTACCTTTCAGAATAAGTGGTATAACTGTGTCACAAAAATGGGTATCTGGGAACCATATTAACTGTGTCCACCAAGAAACTGAGAATAATGAATAAGGAGTATAAAGAGGATAAGTAACTAGACTGCTTTCTGACACAACGTGGTTTTGAGAAACAAGAGAAGTAAAAGGACAGATGACAGAAAAAAGAGGTGTAAGGTAACATGATGAAGGAATATGATTGCTGAAATGTCAAGAGAAGATTTAGGTTAAAGTATATCTAACAACTTTGAGAATTTTTTTTAATGTCAGATTTTGAGCAAACAATGTCATTTAAGCAGAGTAGAATTTTTTAGCAAATTGCTTGGCATAGCATTGCAGGCCAGAATTCCAAGAAACACTGGTTGGCAGAAACATTTTTCTAATGAGGCCTTTGTGCTCTACCACTAGATAATCAAAGGACTGCTTTTACAAAGATACAGACTGGCACTTACTGAGATTTATGAACCTCAGATTGGGTGTTGAACCAGCTTCAGCAGGTGTGCTGTAACAATTTAATCTGGGTCTTCAAGGAGAGGGAAAGAATATATCTCATAAATCCATATCTGTGCCATGTACAATGAATTCTAAGCCTTTAAAAACTGCAATTGAATGACTCCTACACTTGGGGTAATTCTTTGCCTGTGCAATCAGTTTGTTTCATCAATCACTAAATTTTAATGTCAAGATATGAAGTAGTAAATATCAGAACATGGATAATCAGGTTTATGTTGCACCTGCCCTAAAATGTCAAGGGAGAAAGAGGAAGAGCAACAAACGCTTCGTATCAGCTTCCCTGATGCCAGGTTCTCCAAGGGTAGCAGAACAATTTGCAAACAATCTGGCCCAGAAAGGTCAGCACAACCCAGGAACAGCACCAAAGTGTTGATTTCTGTTCTCTTTGGCCTTTCTTACAGCTGAGCTGGATGTGCTTCTCCTCCTGAAAGATAAACTTCCTGAACAAGGATGATTGCTGTGCCAATATCTTTACTGTCACCTCATGCCTTGAGTAGTTCTGTGAAATAATTGAAGCAGAGCTTGAACTAAATTAAGAAATAGAATAGGGGCATCCTAATCTGTACGTCTCTTGATATTTTGGTTTTCTTTCGCTCAGATGATCAATATTTCAGAGATGCAGCTCAGAGTTCATATTGCATGTGTTCTGGTGCCTTGGGCCCACATGAATATGAAGGGATATTTTTAACTTCCCAAATCCAGCATTATTATTCAAGCCACATATTCTACCTTACGATTTTATGAAATAGAATTATTGCCTGTGGATGTTAATTTCCAAAGAGAACAGTTCTCTGTTCAGAACAGGTTATTATAGATAGTTGTGTAGCTAAACTATACTCACTGTCACTCAAGAAGAGAAAAAGCCTCAAACCAATGGGAAATATGACAAGGGAAAATGCTAGGAAAGCAGTTTAATTTTGAATATATAGTAATCTTCGGCTCTCGGGAATAAAAAGGCTAAAATATGAAGAGCTAAAGTATGAAAAAAACCCGAGACTAAAATAATAATAAGCTATCACTTCAAGATAAAAATTTTCAGGAATGGGATCCAGTGAGGATGCATTAGGAGCCGGATAAATTTGGGGGCATTTAAAATAAAGATGGAAAAAAAGCTTGGCATTGTTATGTGTCAGGCATATCCTAGAAAAAAGAAGCATAAAATGACAACATCAGTCTTTTTCATTTGAAGTGGTGGTGTATAAATACAGGCCAAGTATTGATAAAAAAAATAAATAGATGCATATAATATTCACTAAAAGTGCCAGTGAAGTGAATAGAAATTTCAAAGAAGTTGTATAAGTATGCAAACTAAAAAGTACTGTGTTTCTCTGTAAAAACATCCGAGGAGATCACTAAATTTTCTGCTTCATCTTTTTTTAAATTATCTATTTATCTCATTTTTTATTCAGCCAAAAATTCTCACTCATACACTCAAAAAGTGAGAGAGAAAAATTGTTCACTCGAGAATTTCTTCCTGTGTCAGATCTTGTATTGTTTTCTTTAGAATATATAAACTGGAGAGAATCAGATGTATTTTCCACCATTTTTTTAAATTCCCATCATGTCTGGAATGAGATTCTTTAAAAAATTTTTCAAACATCCAAGCAAGCTTGATGCTTGTTCCCATTTTTTCCTATTTTCACGACTTGGTCGACCCCTAGAGTGTGACTGCATCCCCTTCCCAGTCAAGCTCTGTTTTTTTGATAAAGGAATTGATCAAAACCTGCTCTCAGTCAGCAAGCACCTTCCATGCCCCAAGAATGTTCATCTGCTCAGGAATATCAAGAATGCACCAGGAGGGAGGATTAAAGAATGAACCACCTGTAATATGAGTAGCAGGAGTCACTGTGACTGAAAACCCATCAGTGAAATGACTTCACGGCTGAAAACAGCACCTGAAGACTGATCCCAGCTTACAGCTGAGGAAAGAAACGCTTCCACCGAGGGAAGATCAAACCCATTTGGTGCCAGCACACACCTTGGTGCTGCAGGGATGGCTGGCAAACCACTCAGGTGCTGGTTGAGCAGGCAGAGCTGCACTGCAGGTGCACAGTTTTCAGTGAAGGACTGCCAGACAAAATCCTGAGAGAAAAGCAAGTCAGGCAAATCTTACCAGGCAATCCCTGAGAAAGATTAAGGTGTTATGTTGGGTTGGTTTTTTTTTTTGGTTTTTTTTTTCAAGAAGGTTATGTAAATATGTTGAGCTAGTACTCCCTGTTGAGCCATTACTCGCTGTACAATTGGCTTAAGGCAATTACAATCCAACACGAAAGCTAATCTGCATGTAGACTCAATTCGACAATCCGAAATCATGTTCAACAGCATTTCTAACTGCATACAGTCCCTCTAAAAATCACTGGGAAATTACTGTACAACTTACAATGTACATTCATGTCATAAAAGCGTGCAACAAAGCACTCTAAGCACAAAATAACTTACAATAAGCCATCTGAAGTATTTAGAATTTATTTTCTTTAGGGGAGAATCATGAGAAAAACATGATTCCAGAAAAGATTCCTTCAGTGGCTTTGTGTGTCACCTTTACAGAAAGACCTCCACAATATAGTAGAAAAAACTATTGGACTATTCACCAGTGGAAGACCATAAACTTTTATTTTCTTTCAGCTCCAGTGGTATTTACAATGTCACAAACATTGTTGGTGTCTGTACTAAAAGGTCAAGGAATAAGATTAATGCACTTGGAAAGATCCTTAAATAGGAGTAGCCTCATGAAATGTCACCTTTATATAGTTAGCGTTTATTTTCAGTTCTTGGATTTAATGTAATTTTTGATAATTGAGCTTTAAAAAAATAATTTGTTGTTTTAGTTTTCATCATTAGTAAATTGTATTAAAACATTAGAAATAACCTGGAGATAAAAAATGCTGCCATGAAAGCTTGACTTTTTCTTATGATAACAAAATGCAGCACACAGCTTCAGTTTCAGCAGTCCTTCTGAGGCAATCCAAATTCAGGAATCCTGGTTATCACTGGAATATCTATTCAGCTTCTGCAGTCTCTCTGAAACAACACAAACTAAAGAGCCTGGACTGTTTAAGAAAAAAATTATTGCTTTAAACTTTCAAATGGCATTTGTAATTTGAACAATTTATTTCTTCACTCTTACGCCGTTTAGGCACATTGCAAAGGAACGTCCATCAAGAACTGCTTAAGATTTAAACCAAGTAATTGTGCAAAACCTCAAAGATCAGTGTGGGAGGCAAAAGGAGACAGTATGATTGATCACTCAAAGTTAGCAGTGTTCACATCCTGAGCAAGGCACATGCCTACTGCTCAGTGGAAGGGAAAGAAAGCCAATGGGACGAAGGAAGCAGGGAGTTATTTTTGCTTTCTTTTTATATCACTCATAATTTTGAAGACATCTATCATGCTTCTCTCATCCATCTCTTTTGTAAACTACATGCCTTCAGTCTCTTCAGTGCTCCTCACTGTGAAAGTTCAACCAAACCTACAATTATTTGCCTTCCATCATATTTTTCACTATATTCTTTCCTGGTAAGTTAATAGGAACAATTAAAAAGAACTATGTTAGAACGTCAACACTGTGTTAGAGAAGCAATCATTATCATTATTTAGAAATTATTTAGTATGCTTGTGTACACATGAGGGAATATATCCCTAACATTATATATTCTGGTTTAATTTGCATTGAAGTCTCGATTACATGTTGTGAGAAGAGGCAGTTGGAGCCAGGAGATGTTCCAGACCAGAGTCTTTTATGCCAATGTGGAAAACAGGAGATGAAGGCAGCAACATAACTTGGTGCTTTGTGTTTGTCAGCAGGAGCTGTGCAGGAGCAGTTTTGACATTGGAATAAATGGCTATGAAATATCAAGTATGTCAATGATTGTCTTCAACTGTGCAGCTACAGCATGAGAGCTGTGGGCTTGAGCTTCATTTGTCTCTTACTGCCCAGAGTGACGTAAAAGACTTTGGGCTGGAAACTCCTGCCAGGGTCTCCTGTGCATCTTACATGAAATAAAATCTCATGACCTCTCACAGGATCTGTTCCTGTCACCCCCTCTTCCAACAGCATATGCCTGAAATCTTCTGATTTCATTTGTCCCTATGCAGCTTTTTAGGCAGACTGCCATCTGGGAATTTTTGGAGCATGTAAAAAGTTTGAGCACTGATCCTTTGCCCAAGCAATATCTCGTTGCCTGTCAGCATTTTTTGACAAGCAAAGAAATAAAACAAAGGGATTGTCTATCTGAATATTTCCTAAGGTGTTACAACTACTGAAATTGAAGAAATTCCCCACATCTTCTTCACATTTCAAAAGTGCAAAAATGGGTTAGGAAAAATAATTTTAAAAATCATATTTAAGTAGTCTATATTGGGCAGTCCTACTCTCGATTTTTAAGATTTTTTCCCTCAGTGTAGGTGTCCATGAGGTTATTTTCCTGTCTGTGATTACTCCCAGGGGACGAACAGAGTGTGGGCATGACCTCAGGCTGAGTGAATTAGAGAAATGGCAATGTTCACAAGTAGAACAGCCACATTTCATGTTATCCTACAGCAATAAAGTTCACAAAATATCATGGTGGGATACACAGCTGCAGAAAGCAGTAAGGCAAGATTGCAGAGCTATGGTAAACTCAGCAAACAGATCACTCTGGGACAGAAAATATGCCAGATGTCATTAGAGGAACTGTCAGAATGTCCATCTCTAAATATGAATAAACTACTACTAATAATAATTCACAAATTAATTACAAGAATAATTACAAGCAGGTAGATTAAATAACAGATGAGCTAGCAGGAAGACTGGCAAATCAGTTTCCTTTGGAAGCAGCAAATGAACTGAGACAGTCATTTTACTGTCAAAGCACACTGTGATAAAGACAATACACATCAGCCTTTCACAAGATTCCTCATGAGAATCCCAAAGATACATTCTTGAAAAGAATTTATACATCCTCCTAGCACAGACACCATATTCCACATGTGAAGAACAAAATCTAATTTCCTTTTGACTAATATTGATAAAAGTTACTGCTATTTGAAAGAATCCTGCTGCTGAAAAGAATTTGGACAAGGTAATTTTTGCTATTATGGGCAAAGCACGATTCTTTCCTGTTTGGCTTTTGATTCACTTTGCAAAGCTCAAAAATTATGTGTTTGTTGGATATATATCTAAATGTTAAACCTGTGAAAGAGATCCAGAAAGAAACTTCTATTTCTATACTTCTTCTTCAGAAGTAAATTATCTTCTCACCCAGTATTTCTCCAAAGATGTAAAAGAAGATTAAAATCTCTCCTGCATGTTTGTGTCCATGCATAGCTATTCATTATTGCACCCTTGATCCCTTTCATCCATCTAAATTTGCTTTTACCTATCTGAATATACTTTTTAGGTTTTTTAAAAACTTCTATGGTACACTCCTACATCATACATTGTTTTGGACATTCACACACATACCTACTTTTATGTGAGTCTAATTATACAAATATATTGTTGCCTTGGATTTCAGTCAAAACGATTGCCAAAAACACTCATAAGTGTCCCAGGCAATTAACACCACTACTTCAAGCTAGGTCTTACTCATAGCAGAGTCACTGGGAGACATTTGCTAAGTGTCTTTTGTTGGGTTTTGAACATCCCCAATAGTGGACACAGCATCTCAGGACATCCAGTGCTTGAGTGTCCTCTTATGAAAAAGGTTTTTATGTCCCTGCATTTTATTTTGTAGCCACTGCCCCTTGTGCTCTCCCTGAGATGCCCTGACAACAGTCTGGCTCTCTTACATTTACTCCCCTCATCAAACTCTGCGTTGGTAAGATCCCAAAGCCTTCCCTTCTCCAAGCTAAGCAGTCTCAGCTCTCTCAACCTCCCTTCATATGAAAGCTGCTCCAGTCCCTAATCATCCCTGTGGCACCTTGCTGGCTCACTCCAGTATGTCCACGACCCTCTCATACTGGTTGAGAAGAGAGGAAGGATCATTTCTCTCTGCCTGCAGGTGCTGGGCTGCCCAGTGCAGCCCTAGTGTTGGAGTCCAGGAAAGTCAAACAGCTTTGCCTGTTCTCCTGGGGATGAGATTCACCCCCAAAGCTCCACAAGAAGGTTTAGCCTGGAAACTAAGCCTCCCCACTTCTGGGTGAGCGGAAAGCACCAAAGAAATGAAAAGCTGGTGGTGTAGTGTGCCACAGAAAAATGGGTTTGTAGTTTTAGGATTTGTCTCATGTATTACTATGGGACCAAGATGGAGATTTTTGGGTGTCGGTCCCTTGTCCTTCTCCTTCTTCCCTTTCCCTTTCTTCTTCCCTTTTTCTGTGACCTCAGTTCCTATCATGTAGTAATTGGTAGAAAGAATTTAGTTTAGAAAAGACATGCTAACAACATCGATAATGATTGGATTTAGAAACAAAATAATATACATAGAACTTTCCTATTTGATGATAAAACTATGTAATCTCTGCACACCAAGCCTCATTGGCCATTTGGCACCTGGATGCAGTGGAGAGGCTGTGTTCCTGAAACCTTGATAAGATAAAATAAACAACGTGACAAGCAAAGAAGTCTTGTGTTATTTTTCCCCAACATGAGAGACTGAGAAGAAGAATCATCTGAGGCACGAACCAGCTCCATGGAACCAAAGGTGTCTCCACATCCAAGCTGCTGTTGGGCTTTGCTACAAGATCCAGTTGCTGCCTTGTGTCCACCTGGGCATCCTCTGGGACATTTCCTGCACAGTTACCTCCCAGGCAGCCAGACCTCCACCTGTACTGGTGCCTGGTGTTATTCTGCCCCGGGTGCAGGACTTGGCACTTCTCTTTGACTTCTGAAGGGTCCTGTGTGCCCCCTTCAGCCTGCCGAGGTCCCTCTGAATGGCAGCACACCCACGTTCTGCATCAACCACTCCTCTCAGTTTTGCACCACCTGCAAACCTGCTGAGGGTGCACCCAGCCCCTCTTTTAAGTCACTGCTGCAGATGTTGTTTTACCTTGATCTTGGCCTGTTAAGTTTGGTGATCTGCTCAGTGTTTTTATGAACCATAGGATATAAATTCTGAGTGTAAATATGGTCATGCACTCTCTCTGTACCCCTGAGAAAATACTTCTTGTGTGAAATACAAAAATTCTCCAGCTGCTCTGTGTTTGATGAGAATTTGAAACGAAGATTTGGCAACTGCATTTGTGCGGCATCGCTCCAAATACTTCACTGATCTCCCACAAATTTACAGTCTGGACTGGGGGGAAAAGTCAACATTTTCAAATTTGAGGCCCTGATGATGAATATTTAGCATGATACTGGAGCCTTTGATGAAGCTAATGAAGTCTTAGATGTGTTGAGCATTTCCTGTCCCCTATGAAGGCTGGAAAGATTAAGACCAGGCTACTTATTAAGATACAGAAACATGAAGATAACTGTCAGTCTTAATAATTTTAGTATTTTTAAATAGAGCTATGATTAATACTAGAAGGATGTGATGTTCCCATGTTTAGCCCATTTTAGCTGAAGGCTGCCAAAAACAGCAGTGAAAAGGGGATGGACTTTCTGCAGTGCACATCTCAATGTGACATGAGCTTCACGTTGAGATTGAGTCTTCAAAGACTGTGCAGGCATCTCAAAACCTAATGCAATTAGTTAATCAGTTTATTGTCCCTTTGATTGTAAGCAAGAATATGTTGATTTTTTCTTCCTTTATTAAATCTACATTTAGAGTTTTAGATTTAAAACACCCAAAAAGGAGGAAATTAGCATCTGCAGCTCACCTACGTCACAAATATGGCATATTTTGCAAAATATTTTTAATATGACATTTCTTTCGGAGCAATGAAAGGTGCTTCTGCGGCATACTTAATTTCTTATTTCCTGCCTGTCACATTTTTATCATTAATATAGGTTGCCGAGTAGTTAACTAAATGGTAATGAAAAGCAAAATGTCTCATTTCCTTCATGGTGTGTTTCTGGGGAAAATGGCACTGTGCTTCACTCTACCTGAGCATTTGCCTTCAGTTCTAAGTGGAGAGCCCACTTCAGAGTGGGTTTTTTTGTATAGTTCTTGTATTCCTGAGATGGTTTCTTAGAACAACTAGGCCACCTGAAATCATTATTCATCATTATTATTATTAATAGTTATTACAACTATTACCTACACATAAGAGAAAACTTGAATGTCTACTTTTGTAAGCAGTGGCTACAAACAATAGTAAGAGAAAAGTCTTCAAAGAGAAGCAATTACCATCTGGTAATTATTGTTACTCTTCTCTCACATACCACACATTCTCATAAGGATTTATTTTCTATTAGAGTTTTCAAATTTAAATAGAAATGTGTTTCATCTTCTGAACCAAACCCTGCTTCATGTTCTGCAGGTGAATATGTGAGGTTTTCTGTACTAACAAAGGGAAAATCTGTCATTAGCTTCATATCACATCATCAGAATCCTGCATCATAAAATATTTAAGACTCATATTTTTGTTCAGTTCTGTTGGAAGAACAAAATACATCTACAAAAATTGATGGAGCAGTATGTTAAACACCAGATATGGTGGAAGAAATATTAGATCAATTCCTTCAAATCCATCATGTTGACTGACAACTTCCAATATTTCTGTGAAGAATTTGTAGTTAGTGCGATGTCAACTCAAAAGATCATGTAACATGTTAGAAAAAGTGCATTTAAAAATTCATATTTCCTGTAATTTATTTGGCTCTCAAATCTCGAATCTTTTGGTCTTGAAAATTAATTTCCACATGAATAAGTCATTATAAAGATGAATAGGCTTGTAACCAATCACAGAAATGTCTTGCTAGTGAAATTCAATTTTGAGGACCTCTTCACACATTGTGTTTTCATTTATGCAAGCATGATCACAGGAAATGATGAAAGAGCAGTTTTTATAATTTCTAGGTGACTGCCAAAACTTCAAATCCATATCCAAGTGTGTCAGAGTGAACAAAACTCTTCAGAAGCTAATGGAACTGAACCCAATTATGTCAGGCTGAATTTGGTCCAGAGACCAAATTGTTAACTCTGTGTAGAAGCAACTTTCCCTTCAGGTTAGGGAGAGCTGTACAAAATATTTATGACCTTCAGGGAAAGCAACAATCATATCTAGTAGATTTAATCCTATCTTCGTCTCCTTTTAACAATTTTCTTCAAGTATTGTAACAACGCACATGTGAATTCTTACTCTTAAGTCTTCCCATCTTCCCACACATACCCCCAAGCCAAAATCTTGAAATATTTTCTAAGTCGGTGCAGTAATAACATTTCTAGATAATTTACAGAATATTTCTTTCAAGAAGAAGGGCAATTTTTGTTTAAGTATGTGTCATATTCTGTGCTATGCTATCAGTTAGGAAAATACCACCATCCCCTTTGCAGCCCTGATTAACCTCCATGGGATTATTTTTGTGGAATTTTTCCTACTGATAATTTACTAAAAAAACAGAACCACATAAATTAATAAAGTCCAGGAACACAAAGTGCACTTTAATTTGCAGTATTGACATAATAGTTGATCACTCAGTTTCTGTTAATGATGAGTGATGCTCCTTAAGAACACTGCAACGAAGATCGGCTGGAACTGTTTGTGTTCTTTGCTGCAAGACCTTCAAAGTTCAGATTTCTCAGACTTTTAATACAGAAAAAGAAGCTACAATAGATAGGAAATATTGCTATCAGCAGAAGAAGACATAAACTTTGTAGAAACTCCTTTTACATTATTTTATGGCATTTCTAAGGGATCTTGATTTTACTTTGTTCTGTTGCTTCGTTCATCTATTTGCAAGCATTCGATCCAATTAAGGCCATAAATTCATGGATTATTATTCCTCAACATTCTAGCCAAGGCATATTAACATCTTAATCACTTTCTTAGAGCAGAACCACCCAGTTCATGCCTCCATTAAAATATGGATTAAGAAAACATCCTCCTTTGCAGTGAGAATAGTTTAGTTCAGGTACTCGTCATAAATAGTATCAGGTTTTTCTAATGAAAAAGGTGCTCAGTTTGTCTCTCATATTAAATCCACATATATTCTAGAATATTTGAAAAATAGTGAAAATAATTTATTCTTAACAGCAGTGCTGGTGACCTTTCTCTTCTACCCTGCAAAAACAAACAATAAAACAAGAGCAAATCAAAAGGGAAGTCAATAGAAAAAGTGTGCCTAGCTCTGTTTCCATTAACAATCTGTCCTAGTCTTCAGCTTTCCTGTCCACAGAGCAATTGTGACTAACATGCTCTCCTCCCACAATGGTGTTAAATGGTGGCAGCATGGCAGCAGCGGCAATTAATGCTAATTGGAATCCTTGCATTTATAGGAAATCAGTTGTATGTCAGAGCAAGGACACACTTCGGCACAGGGAAGGTAGAACCTAAGGGTACATACACATGTAGTTGTGCTGGCAATGAACGGCCCAGCTACATTGGTACAGGGATATTTCCTTGGCAACAACCTAGGTCTGATTTGCTGAACTAATTATTACATTATTTTTGTTAGAGATGTCAAATTTACCATGTTTATTTTCCAGATGAGAAAACTGAAAAGATACAGTAAGCCCTTTTCCCACCTCTCCCAACGTGCTTTCGGCCTTCATAATTCAAGTCAGCTCACCTGACACATTCCTGAGGGTGAATACAGACAAACTCTGCAACTGGTTGAGGTTTTAAGATTACATATCCTCTCTTTAAGGATGTCTCACTTAAATATGGACAAAGGCTGTTGGAGAAAGGCCAGTGTTTCACCTCGAAGAATCTGTACCCTCATTTCACTGGGGCAAGCAGACCATGAGGGCACTGAGTACCTCAGACCTGCCTTGAGGCCTTCCAGCCACTTGCACTGCACCCTTGCAGGGCAGATAGGAAGGCAGGACCAAAAGCTCCTCATCTCACTATGGAAAAAAGGAAGAAAAACTGGTGAAACGTGATGCTCATTCCTCTAGTTGATAGTGGGAGGGGTGGGATATGCAGCCAGTTGTCTGGGGGGATTCATACCCACCTATCCCTCCTCCAGTGTTACCCTGGTGCCTTTGTGGCACTGAGAACAGTGAACTGAACCTCTTGGTACTCTCTCAAATGCCCAGTGCAGAGAAAGGTCATTAATCACTTTGTTCCCCAAGATCCTTTGCCTCTGTCAAGAGCAACTCCTCATTACTTGAAGGATGCTCATGGAATTAAGTGAACTTACCCAAGTCAAAATGAACAATCTTATTATGTAATAATGAATAGTTTCATCATAAAGGACAAGGGGTAATGGTTTCAAACTGAAGGAGAGTGTGTGTAATTAGATATTAGGAAGAAATTCTACACTGTGAGGGTGGTGAGGCACAGGAACAAAGACACTGTGGCTGCCCCATCCCTGGAAGTGTTCAAGGCCAGGCTGGATAGGGCTTTGAGCAATGTGGTCTAGTGAAAGGTATCCCTGCCCATAGCAGTGGGGTTGGAACAAGATGGTCTTTCATGCAGCTTCCAATGATGCTTTAGGTTTTAACTTTTCTATTTTTCCAACCCTGCAGTGCCCAGTGTTACTCTGCAGTTCCCTGGAGCTCGTTCAGTGCTGTTCTCTCATGCTCACACTGACATAACAAAGCCTCTCCAGCTCGCTCTCCAAGGACACCCAGACCCTCCTGGGCCCAACAACTGCAAACCTTCATCCTGGGGAGAGGGGGGCAAGCCTGGGGAAATTCCATCATTGGCTGGGTTATGCTTGGGGAATTGATGCTGATATCAAAGTGTGCAGAACTCAGGAGCTGTAATTGTCCATTTTGGGATGCACTGAGGCAGGAGCCTCTGGAGCCCAGAGTGTGACCTCTGAAGGCCTTTCAAATAAATCCCTCCTTTATTCCTTTATTCCTGTCTGGTCTCTGTTTCTAGGTAGCCATTTAAGGCATTACCAAGCCAAGTGATTCTATGACAATAATCTGGTTTGAAACATTAGTTTCCTCCATGCCTTCCTATTAATCTCTGTGTTTCAAAACACTTCATATTTTTGAAAAACATTAAAGTCTGACAATATATAGGAGTGCAGGGGCTTTCAGTCCTCCTCTACAAAAGCCACACAATAAAGTGATATGTTCAACAGACTCATTCACAATAACAGGCACACTTGAAAACGCAGGAAAACCATTTGCCCAATAAACTACCTTTGAAAAACTATATCCACTCAGGCTGTCTGAGGAAAGCTGCATCTGGGCCTGCATGTAAGCTCCTGTAAGTAACTTGCATTATTTTTCAAATTAAGAAAATATATATTGATTAATTCATGGGATTTTATGTTTCATATGTCTAATTATAAATTAATATTAAATTTTAATATAGAAAACTACATTAATATATTTTAATGAAAATTGAAAAACCTATTAATTATTATTTGAGTGGTTTAAAGTGCTGTTGAATCATATGTGATTCAGTGATTTTCCCCACGGCTAAAGCAATGGGGTTTTCAGCATGACACTAAGAATTTCTTACTGACAGTCCACAGCACTTTGCACCCACTCACCCTACCTCCTTCTATCTTCTTCAGCTGAGATGAAAAATTTCACATGCATTAAATCTGAAGATTGCTCATTAGGTTTAATTCATTGATCCTCACAATATTTAATTTGTTGTTTCTTTTACAGGAAAAAAGGCTCAAAGCCTATAAAAGTCTAATATCTATTTCCAACATTTCGTAATACTTCCTGATCTATCACAAATTTTAGGCTTGGTTTGTCAAGCTGAGACATTGTCAGCTGAAACTTAAAAGAGTGGAAATTTCTAGCTCTTCAAGTCAAATAAGAATGAGTATTCTTCATGCTCAGAAAGTCAAGTAGGAAAAAAAATATTGTTAAGTCATGGTCATCATTTTTTTAAATAGCTTTTTTTAAAAAAACAAAATCTCTGGAGGTTGGCCAGAGTGTTTATAACTGTGTTATCAGGCCTCTCAAGCTAAATTGTCTCAATGAATGGACTTAGAAAGATCACCTCTCCTTTCTGCACTGCTCTGGATAATAATGGTATTTATCTCTCCCAGAGATCTGGTTAAGTATCCATTATCTGGCATCCAAAGGTAGGATAGAAGTGTAAAACATTAATAGAAGTAAACAATACCTACCACTTAACTATTTAAGACATAGATTATGTCTCAAGGTGTGAAATTAGACACCCTGTGTTATTTGAAAATCCTGTATGCTTGCCAGCACAACCAGAAACAGAACAAAATTACAAGAGCTTGGGTGACTCACTAATAGTGCTTCACATTAAATAAAGATAACAACCAGCAGTATCAGAGCTGCATTTCCATGCTTATTGTGTTTTGAGAGAAAACGGCCACAACCATGGAGAGCATGCCATTGTCACCCTAGCTAAGTAATTAATTTCTCATTTAATATTACTACCATTGTGAAAGTCCAGCATGTGCTTGGATGGCCACAGAAGAGAGCAAGAGCAGCATTTAAAATGTGGCTTTTTTTGGTTCGGCCTTTCCTTGCTAATCACATCATTTGTTGTTTAAAATACTGAGCATGCAGCTAAATGACTAATTTTCTGATTTATCTACCAGCAACAGAAACGTTCTATTCTGTTAAGGGGATGAATTTAGATGCTGTTGCATTTTCATTCATTTTTTCTTCTTAATGTAGCTCTCTGTCAGGGGAGCTAAAACCCTAGAGAATAGCTTGGTATGTCTAAGCAATTCACCCTGGGGTTTTAAAAGTAAAGGTAAGCTCCTGACGGATTAATGGAAAACAAAGCCATTCAATAACTGGTTTCAAAACACGATATAAAGTTTAGCTGGCTTCTAACCAATGCCCAGATTCACAAAAGGATTTCAGCCTCCACACAGGCACTCAACACCGAAATCCTCAAGTGTCCTCCACAGAAATCCCCACTTAAACTTTGGGCGCCCTTGGACGATGACAAATAAAAGCAGCAGCGTGTCTGCTTATCTTCTGTGGATGCTGCAGCTTCCAGCTCCAGCCAGGGCCTGGCAGGGCTGGGGATGCAGGCAGCAGGGATTTGGTGCTGAGGTGGGAGGTCACAGTGCTTCAGGACCTGCAGCGAGAAAACTGCGTGGAAGCTGTGGTTCAGAGAGGTGCCTGAGGTTTCAGATGCTTCCCGTTTTGTTTTCCAGGGTTGACACATTTCTGGGGCTAAAATACCAAAGTCGATGGTTTATCCATAAGCAAAGAAATACTGCTTCTGAGAGCTTCTTCCTTGTGTTTAATGACTCTTAGGAGGGCAGGGAGGAAGGAAGCAAAAGGAAGAAACATTTGCAAAACACTTTGCTCTTGCTGTAATTGATGGCACAACCCCTTTGACTGAAGAAGGAGTGAAATGAGATTACCTCTACAAAAGCTGAGGTGATGTGCAATCAGAAAAGAAAGACAGGTGAAAATACAATCCCAGACACAGATGCCTCCTCGAGCTTTTTCCCTGGCATCACTTTTCTGTCAGAATGTATGGGGACATTGTACAAGATTAGTAGATCCTGGCAGTTATTCCAAAGTACTCACCAAAGGCCAGATTTCTGATCTCTCTTGGTATGAATTGATGCTCAAACCAGTGCATTGTTTTTAATATGCATTGAATAGTATTTTAATATGTGTTTCAATATATAGTTTCTCGTTACAAGACCCTTTCATTCTTTATGAGGGTAAACCATCAGAGCTGGAGAGGGAAAAGATGGTAAGGCTACATTTTGAAGACCAAAAAGAGGAAAATGGAAATGAATGTTAGAGTGAGACAGGAGAATAAAAGTAAAAATTGAATCAGTGCAGCTACATGACTCTTTATGGGAACTCCTTTCTCATTTGCCACCTAATTTTAATGTTAACATTAGGATCTACCATAAATGTTTCTTGTTGTAATTAGACACATTTTTAAAATTTTGGGCAATAGCTACAGCTTCCTTCCTCCTTTTGTGAAATTCATTTGTTGGCAATATTTTAAAAGTTTCTACTCCTACAAGATCATCACTTGCCTCGCTTAGATCCAGAGCTTCCTAGCACTCAAAAAGTAGGAGATTGTACAATGAAGTACTTTGTCTTCCAAGGGGCATGAGGAACAAGAAGGTTGCTTGCCAGAGACATGGAGATACTTGAAGATATAGTTCTCACCACACTGTTTGGTCCAAGCAGCAGGAAGGTGATGTTCAACACAGAGAAACAAGCAAAGGAGATACCGAAGAGAAAAAGAAGATTTAAAACATCACAGTGGAAGTACAACTAGAAAAGTCTTTCAAATCTTCAATAGCATTCTACCCATCCAATTTGACATGTCAGTTTCAATTTTTAAATATTTGGGACAAAAGCTTTTAGATTTTTGTCATTTCACTTCCTTTTTTTTTTTTTTTGAAAAACGGACAGGAAGTTTTCAGCCTTCCCCTGTCATTAGCCAAGTAACACAGTCCCAGCTAAGGCCATCTGAACAAGAAACCTAATCAGAGCTGGAGCCTCTGCTCCAGACTGTCTCTGCAAGCAACAGCATTTTAAAAGAGTAAATGAAGATCAAGGAATTTGAAGCTGCCCAAGGCAGCTAATTTCGGGTTTTTTTAATGCACTATTTTTCATCTCCACACATGAAAACAGAGGCATTACTGATGATATCATGTATTGAGTTCTCTAAATGCACTGTGCACAACAAACTGCTTTGGTTCTGATCATATAAAGTCTACTTTAGTACTTTTTTGCTCATTTTATTTATTTTAGTTCACATTAGGGCACCAGACCTGTGTAAAACATTATCATAACAAGCATATGGTTTTCCTGAAGTAGATTTCAGTTGCTTTTATCTCTCCCTCTTTTAAAATAGTATTTACATAGCATTTAAATTAACGTCTGAACACTTCAGGTGTACCTCTGCTATTATGGATAATTTATGATGGTCAAAAAAGAAACTTCCATTTTAATTTTTGTGGAAGAGTGGTGTGGTTTGCATTCATCCCTCAGCCACATTGGTGCTAGACTAACTAGAAGCTCTCATCATACAGGTGGCTGCTGTGATTACATTTGATCAGCTGTAAAAGGGATTTCCCAGAAAAAGGAATGGAAATGCTTTTATAGCCTTTTAGGTAATGTCAGAATTTTTTTGTTTTGTTAATATGAGCTTTTGCCAATCTCTAACAGCATGATCCAAATCCCATTTGAAGGCAATGGAAAGTCTCCCATTGAGTTTGATGGCCTTTGGATCAGTCCCTAAGTGCATTTAGGCTTAATGAGATGTTAATGTGAATTTTATGCTGCTGTGTATAGGAATAGATTTTTTCCAACCTTTCTTTTTCCCACTAATGCAAAAGGAGCGATCTGCCTTTTTAAATTTTTAAATTTTATTTTCCTGCTGTAACCGGTAGGCACGCAGAAGGAGGATTTATGCAGCTCATTGTGCTCCCTGCCTTCTCCCCCTCCCACCACCCTTTATCGCTGACACGAAGCTGCAAACTGCGAAGGGCATCGCCTGCTCTCGGGGGCGTCTAAAGGAGAAGGAAATATCTGCATCCCCTTCTGCCTCGTCATTGAAACTCCGGTTCGGGGAAAAAGGCAAAATTAAGGGGGGGGGGAAAGCGGTGGGGGGACAGGTAACACCCCCAGCAAAATAAAACTAAACCCCGAACAAGCAAAACCAAAAAGCAGCAAGCACCCGGTAAATCGGGAAAGCCTAATCCTGGTTTCTTGCTCCACCTGGCGGGAGATGCTCGCGGGTCCAGCGCATCCCAAACCGCACCTGGAGCGGGCAGGGACCAGCTCCCTTCTGCCACGGGTTTTGGGTCTTTTACGGGACCCGGGGAAGGCAGCCGGGATTGATGTGAGGCGGCAGGGAGTGGGGTCTCGGCTCACGCACGGGGTTCCGCCTTAGGGTGAGGTTCCTTTTTTTTGGGGTGCCCAAAGGGAACGACGCGTGTTCTGCGGCTCCTTAGCCTTGTCATGCGAGTTTGGCTTTCCCGAGGATGCGGGGACATTGTGTGACTCCCGTTTGGCTTCCCCAAGGATGCGGGGACATTGTGTGACTCCCGTTTGGCTTCCCCGAGGATGCGGGGACATTGTGTGGCTCCCGGCGGTGTGAGGATTAACCCGTTCCTCTCAGCGCCCCTAAACACGACCTGATGGCTGTGCACAAGCTTGCAGAGCTGCTGCCTGTGGGACAAATGTTTCACATTTGAGCACATAGAAATTCTCGGAAGAGAAAAAATGCATCCTGTGGGAATGTCTCAGTCACTCTAAGAAGCATAAAAAAATCATCTGCTTCAGGTCAGTGACAACGATGACCTAGCCAGGAACACTCACTGAGTGTAGGAAGTTGGAGACACAGCACAACATGTACCGTGGTTTTGATCAGCGTGAGCAATTCCAATACTTCTCAGAAGCCGTGAGCACATCTTAAATCTACTCTTTCATAAATATTTGGAACACAGACAGACGTTAACAGCAACATTTTAATGCCCTTAGGTACAAAGTGAGCTTTCTCCGGAACACTGTGCTCTTCATCTTTAAAAGCCTCAGCAGAGGATTGACCCCAAGCTGAGGCACAAGGGAAGCCACAAAGGTAGGCTGCAGGAGGAGTGGCTGCAGGGACACATCCTCCCCAGGACAGCTGTCCCAGCAGGAGGGTGGAAGCAAACTCCACACTACTACTGGGCTGTTCTGATTGCTCACAGCCCAATGGCCTGGTGGCTTTTTTGGGCTACCTTGAATGTGGCCCTGTGAGGAGGCTCCAGGGTCTCAGAACCCTTGCCAGAGGGAAGGCAGCTTGTCTGGCAGTGCTAACTGGTGATGGTGACGTGCCAGGAAAGCCAAGGACTGCACTGTGAGCTGGAGCACAAGGAGAGAGGTACCTGCATCTGACCACGTATGGATATCCAGCTATGAGACATCACTAGTGCCTGCAGCCAGGGCTGCACAACAACAACTCCAGGCACATGGTTAGACACAGGCAAAGAGGATTTTCCATGGATTCATAGCCAAAATTCTTCAGGAGATGTAGCAAGCTCTGATCTCAGTATTTGACACCACTAGGACAGAAGTAGCTGCAAAGTTTCATTGTTTATTGGGTTTCCCAAGGGCTCCCAAAGGAAAGAAAAAGTGTTACCAGTAGAGAATATTTATAACAACCATTAGTTATTTTCTCTCTATTCCTTCAATAACAGTTTCTGTGGTAAAGGCCAGCTATTTGACAGGCTGCAGAATATAGATTCTCATCGTGTTGATTGATAATTGAGGTATTTGTAAGTCAGTCTCAATTATGTAAAATGCTTGTCATGCCTGACTTTTAAATAGAAACTTTCTTCAAACAAGCATCTTGGGAGACCAATACACACACTCTTTTCCCAAAAACCCTGAAAAGAGACACACTATCTCTATCTTTCTTTAAATGTCATCAAACCAAGCCTATTTATTACACATTTCAGATTCGACTTAACAGTTTCAGAGTGATGTATTTTAGGATGGGTAATTTCTTGGATTGCTTGAAAACATGCTGTTCTTCAGTGAAAAGACAGAAGGACACACACTGCGTTAAAAACCAAACCAGAAAAACTTGCATTTATCCATTAATTATTATAGTATGTCCTCTGGCCAAGAATCTTCTGATCTAGCTGAAGATTGAGTAGCTTTCAACATTAACCACTTGCAAAGCATATTAGAATATGGCCATGGGTAGCCATAGGAAATTTTAGATCTGAAATCACATCACCAAATAGGTAATTCCTGCAATTGTCTGGTTGCAATAGCTCAACTCAAACATTCATCCCACCTGGATTGTGTGGGGACATCCAATACCTGGTTTATGAATCCTGCCAGCAGTGCAGGAACAGCGATTGTGCATCAGGTGAGCTGTAGCAGATGAAATCTTTTATCTGGATTCACGAGCTGATCACCCCAGCTGTTTGGTACTTTTTTGTTTACTCCCTGAATTCCCCTTTGTGCCTCCCCTCTTTGCCCACATCTGCACTGAGCAAAACAAGTAAATAAATGAAAAGGACCTCAGGCTGACAAACCACAAGTTCACTGCTGAAGGAAGATTAGACATGTATAACAAGGAGACATTACATATTTTGTCAGAGCTGCACTCGATGTGCAGAGATTATTTACCAGGTCCAGTGTTTAAGTGTGGCAGATGGATGCAGGCTAGCAGGTCCCACGAACAAAGATGCTGTTTCAGAAAAAAAGGTGTGTTCAGCTTCTGGAAAAGAAATTTACCTCTCAGCAGGCACTGGCAACTCTAATCCTATTTGCATTTCTCAAAGCAGCAGCACACATCTCCCTTTCTCAGCCCTAACTCTCCCTGCCAGCCGAAGCTGTGCATACAGATAGGTAGTAAATAATGTAGGATTGTGCAGATTGTTGTGAGGCCTTTTCCTTCTCCTGTGCTGCAAACGCCTTTTCAGAAGCAATAGTTAAGCTGTCAGCAGAGTGGGATTACAAATCTGATTCTCAGCACAGTTTTGGACAGTCTGAGGTTTCAGGCATTTTCCATGAATAGACACCAATCATTTCACTGCTGAGGTGATCTGTTGGGTCTGGAATCTTTTAGATGAGGATCAGAGAAACAAGCACAGGAAGGTGAAAACAGATACAATTTTGTAGATTCATGCAAGGTACAAAAAAATCTAGGGCTGCATGATAATGGCATTTTACTCTTAGGCTTTCAATTGAAGTGTCTTTCAACTTTATTTAAGGGATTTACCTTGTCAAAGCAAAATTCCTGAACATAAACACTTGTTGCTATGAATACTTAAAATTCTCCTCTGTGAAATTACAGATGAGATATATTAGCAAACACAGCACTGTGTCTCATTATGACTTCTATGCATAATGAAAATGTTAAAAGCAATATGGTTTCTTTGAAAATAATACTAGCACTTAGTGTATAATGGTACACCGTTGAAGATGTTGTTATTTCACAAATGTTCAGGGGGCAGGCTCTCATACTAATGCTTGTTGTAATACAACAGAAACCAGTACTGCTATAAATTGTCACTAATACAAATCACTTAGGGGGATGGAAAAACCTTCCTTTATGTTACGTTGTTCATTTTAATGTCAAATGCCATTCTTCATTCCTCTATTCATGCAACTTTATTATTAAAAATATTTGTCTGTTAGGTGGAGATGAGCAAACGGCCTAAATTAAAAACACTTAAGGCTCAGGTGACTGCACCAACAATCTGTGCTTCTGGGCAGCCACCTCTGCATGAGAGATTTCGGCTCATACCCTGCAGGCACTAATAAGGTTGGAGATCTCATGCACAAGTAATAAGGGAGGAGTTCCCAGGTTTATGAGAGCCTTAGGCTCTGTTCTACCTCTCAGCACCTGCTCCTGCAGCAGTTACAGCATTGCCCTGTGGTGGAAAATGACCAGCCCTGTTCCGTAGGTCAGAGGCTGAAATTCCTGGGGCTGAGCTACATCAGAGGAAAAGACTTTTCCTGCCACAAAGCCACCACCCACCCCTGACACATCGATATAATCCTGGCCCAAAGAGTTCCCTCTCCACGGTGCGGTGCTTTGAAGCAGAAACAAGAGGTGTCACAGGGCTCGTGACAGAAACCTGAACTCTTATCAACAAAGTGCCTCCTTTTGGTTTTGATTAGCAGCACAAACAGCAGGTACTAGCACAGAAGGTGCAACTCTGGCTTGTGCTAAGAGGTCACAGGGTTTCTCCTTAGTTACAAATAAAAAGTCTACAAGGATGGAGATGAAAAAGAGAAAAACAAAGCAAAACACACACACATTAAACAAGTAAGCAAACAAAAACCAACAAAAAGAGGAACCACGAATTTTGAAGACAGGTATAATTAGAATTTGTGAGGTTTTCCCCCATCATAATGCAATCAGACCCACTTACCATCTACCCTCTTACCTTATATCCTGAATAGTTCAGCATGATATTTACAGAGAAAAAAAGATGGAGGACATGCTATGTCATATTCCCACAATCTAATTAATTTTGTTCTGGCTTTGCTGAACTAGAAAGAGTGCATTAGATTGTGTTAAGTATTACCATTAAATGCATTTTCTAAAATACTGCAGATAATTTCCTGGGTAGGGCATCAAAAATTCCACAGTTTCTGTAGTGAAAATGCCCCAAAGAGAGCAGCCTGTCTCTCCATTATGTTTTTCAAAAGGAAAGTCTCCCTAAGGCTTTGCGTAGAAGATGATAGTGAAGAGAATGTATCTTCTAATGTTTGATTGGTTACCACAGAGAAAATGTGAATTCCAATGAAAGTGAATCAATGATACGGTTTAAGGGCAGCTTGTTTCTGTTTCCTCGTCCTTAGTGTCATATATGAGATGGTAATGCTGAAGCAGAACATGGTAGGTTGCAATAATTTTAACCAAAGTTTTTGTCCTCAAGAGCAATTGCATTCTCTTTTGCTAGTGAGTTACTTCTCATTCTTCTGCACCTTTTCTTCACACCCATGCACTATGGAGGGGTTCTCAAAACATTGCCTCTTGTCTTTAATTATCTGGAAGAAGAGTTCGAATTCACGGAAATATTCTGAGTTGGAAGGAACACACAAGGATCCACTACAGAATGATATGGTTTTTAAATTACATGGGAAATATTTTTTTTCTCAGTGTCTCTGCGTATGCATTTCCAAAAATAGTGAATTACATCTGTACTCAGTTTTCACTTGGGCAGCTCCTGATAGTTATGACACTTCCATTGTGTCAGGACATGACACAGGCCATGATGGGATTCTATTGACTCCATTTCTTGAAGATACTGGCAACATCACACAGTCAAAGCCATACAAACCCAAAGCCCTTCTGCTTATTTTTTGGTTTTGATATACGTGGGAGCCATTCTAACCGCAGGTGTTCCCTTAGAATCTCTGGCAAAAATAAAAATGCAGTCACATAATTCTGGAGCTTGCTTAGAAAGCACTTTAGGCAATGAGATGTTTGAGCCTTGTCCATATTCAAGATTTTTTAAAAAATACATTATTACTAGACTCTTCCCTTTTCATATTGTGAACTTTTTACTGCTACAAAATTATATAGTGCTGAGATAGATGAAAATGCTACAGCATGGAGAACTTCTCATATATGCACAGCTAGGGAAAAAAGGAAACCTTTGAGCAAAGGAGCTACTGACTGACAGCACAGAACAGAGCTATGAGAGAAGTTGGTGAATACCAAATAGCACAAGCATGAGTTTTCATTACCACAGAGTTCCACCTTCTTTTTCTGTTTACCATGTATCCTCTAATTTTTCAATTACCCATGATCTTCTGACTGACAGAAGAAATCAATCTCTCTACCACTACTACAGGTTATTTTATCATGGGGCATTATTTAATAACAGGGTATGTTTTATCTCTACCTATCTTTACTTTAGGTGATCTCAGTGAGAAGCTAGTAAACCTCAAAGAAACTTGAGGAAAATGCATAGGTGTCAGGGGAGAATGAAGTTAAACTACAAATGTTCCTCAGAGGAATGTGAGTGTATTGATACCTTCCTTCTAAACACAAAAATGAGACGTGACCATGATGTCAGGATTAATGGATGTACACAGCATTTCAGGAGTGAGTGGTAGAAGCAAGACTGCAGTTTGATTTTCTTTAACAGAAAGCAAAAATAGAAAATGTAAGAATAGTGTTCTAAAATCTGTTCTCTATAGACTGATGAAAACGGCAAAAGAAAAAAAAATCCACATTATTGAGCTGAATTATATTTCCATGACATATTTGAGGAATGAATGAAGAATTTTGCAGTTAAGTTCTTAAATTCACTCTCACTGGAAGCATATGTTTGCCAACATGTCAGTGCTGCCTCAGCTCTCTGTGTCAGCTACTTTTCTTCCAGGGCTGCCTCTGATATTCTTCCTTTCCATTACCATTTGTCACCTGGCAGATAAAACTCTTGATTTCTGAGCTTGATAGGCTAAATTCAATGCCAAATATCCTGCTGGTGAGAGTAGTGAACTATGGCAGGCTGAGCAGAACACTGCATTAGTTAAGAGTCTGGGTTTTTCCCTGAGCCAAAGATAATCACTTTAAATCTAAATTCAAATATTTCTGGCCTGTAAGTGTGATAATATGGAGATTTTTTGGTTTTGGGGTTTTTTTGTTTGTTTGTTTGTTTATTGGGTTTTTTGGGTTTTTTTTCCAGATTATTAACCAAAACTTGTATTCTATCTCCACCACATTTTTCATCTTGGAAAGTTCAGTAATTTCACGCTTATACTTCTGTAACTTGAAAAGAACTCATTCTATTCCTTCAAATGTAGAAAACGCATTGATTTGGCCTATACATGCTAGCTATGTATGTTTTATAACCCAAACCATCAATTTCTATGTTTTCTGCTGCACTCCCTTCCTCTGTCTAACCACTATGGTGGCAAAAGGACTGAATGCACTCTTATGATATAAGGGGTTTGGGTTTTTCTTAGCTTCCTGTCAGAAGAAATAAAACAAAGAAGGAAAAACTGGCCACTGGAATGACTTTGGTATGACTGTCTAGTAGTTAGTTCAATGGATTTGTTTGGTTTTACACCAAGAATTTCTGAAAATATTAGTGAAAATGAGAAGTTGCTTCATGTATCATGACTCTGTGAAGGGCCTTCATTCAACTCCTCTGAGATTCATTCCCTGTTTGTTGTGATCCTGCTGGGCAGTGTGTGTGTTTCCATTTGCAGCTCTCCAAGGATCACACACTGCAAAACAATCACACAGGTAACAGAACATCACTCTTAAATACAAACAACCACCCATAATCCTACCTATTAATTCCGTCAGACATTTCAGTCTGCTTCTGATGTTTCAAAAGGTTTAACTAGAAACAATTAGAAATGCCAAACAGAAAAAAGTGTGGGCTTAGTCACTGCATTTTTTGAAGTCAAATAATACAAGGTTAAATTAAAAAGATGGAGTTTCAGCAGAAAAGAATTGTGCCTAGCAGAAAAATATGAGAAATTTCACCTTGGTCAAGTGTTCTGACTGTACAGCTGCCATGTGCCTGTGTACACACTTCCTAAAAGTGTTGAGACCTTGAATTTTTTCCTCTCAAGCAGCAGAACTCTTGGAAAACTGCAGCTAATAGAAAATGCAACCACACGTCTCCTCAGCAGCGCTGCTACTGGGAACACATTAAGCTCATCCTTTGCTCTTTACAATTGCTTCCCATGGAATATCAGATAAAATTCAAGGTCTCGGCACTTATCTCCAGTGCTTAGCTACCCAAGGCTGTAACCAGAGTGGTGAGCACAAAGCACATGGGAGCTTTCATGTCCTGAAAAGACCCTGCCTTCACACTTGGGTAGGATCAGGGCATGCAGAAAATCCCACTTATCATTTTGTGTAGGTTTCCATAGGAAAGAAACCTGAGGGTGTGGAGGAGGAGAAAGTAGCTGCTTTGGATGAGAAACAAAGCAAAGCAAGGGGTGTAACTATGTTCAGACAGAGGGCTGAAATTCTTTCTGAAGGATATCTTATTCTGCAGCTAAATAAGATATCTGACAGATATCTCATTGTGAGCCTGGCCTGGATCAGCAATAGTGTGGCAGCAGGGCAGGGCAGGGATTGTCCCCCTGTGCTCGGCACTGGTGAGGCCACACCTCAAATCCTGTGTTCAGTTCTGGGCTCCTCACTGCAAGAAAGGCATTGAGGGTCTGGAGTGAGTCCAGAGAAGGGAACAGAGCTGGGGAAGGGTCTGGAGCACAGGTCTGACAGGGAGCAGCTGAGGGAGCTGAGGGTGTTCAGCCTGGAGAAAGGGAGGCTCAGGGGGAGCCTTATTTGCTCTTTACAACTCCCTGAGAGGAGGCTAAAGGAAGGTGAGGGTCAGGCTCTGCTCCCAGGCAACCTTGCAGGATGATAGGAAATGGACTCAAACGGCACCAGGAAGGTTCAGGCTGGGCATCAGGAAGAATTTCTCCCCTGAAAAGGCAGGTAAGCATCAGTACAGACTGCCCAAGGACAGGGTAGAGCCACCACCCCTGGAAGTGTTCAAGAAACTACTGGAGGTAGCCCTTGGTGCTGTGGTTTGCTGGACATGACAGTGCTTGGTCAAAGGTTGGACTCAATAATCTTGAAGGTCTTTTCCAACCTTAGTGATTCTACTGTTTTAAAGACCACATAAATAACATCCCCATAAACCAAGGAGCATCAAAAAAATTTCAGCCCAATAAAAAAGACATAATTCCATGCCATCTTAAACACAGCTTTTGACACAGATAAATGCTTATAAAAGAAAAAAAGAAAAAAAGTAAACATATAACAACAAAAAGTCCTCTTGGAAAGACTAAGTGGTTAAATGGTGTAGTTGAGACTGCCTTGCTCTTCAGTGTGCAGAGCTTATTATATATTTCACACTCTTTCAAACTACTTTTTCATTACAGAAAACATAACAGATATCTGTCAAAACTGCAGACTAATTATTCCTGATGTACGAGATACTACTTGATTTTAATTAAAATATTTAAAATTCCTTCATAATAAAATGAGACAGGGACTTGTACTTTTCATCTCTCAATTTTTAACACATTTTTAACTCTAAGAAGTAGAGTTAAAAATGCATCTTAGTTTAAAATGCATCTGAGAAAATACTCCTTCCTAAAGTGCAATTTAGAAAATTTTTCAGATTCCTAACCCACAATTTAAATGAGCTTTCATCATTGTGACCTGCAATATCCAAGTCATGAGATTCTTAATTCTATGAGGAGCTCCACTAAACTTAGTCAAAGGGACTTGTGTGAATGGAGAAAATAAAGATTTGGTCTCAAACCTGTTTGCGATTTTTGTTCTTGCAGAATTTGAAACAGCTCTGGTTTTAAGGGTGAGAACTTTTTCTGCTGAACTGAATATCAAAGTTTAATTAAATCCAGACATAGAAATGAAAATGTAAATGTGAATTTTGAACAAAAAGTTAAGACACAGATTTGCGCTTTGAAAAATTGTGCTTGACTTTACAATACTAATTAGAGCAGATAATAATACCTGGAACCAGAACTGGGAGTTCTTCAATTGATTGCAAAATTGGGCTAGAAATGTCTCGAGTAGAATTGGGCAACTGGGAGCAGAATAAGTACCAATACTTTGTGATTCTTTGGTTTCTCCTTTTTAATAGTGAATGAATGGAGTTCTTGAGTTTTTTCTAAGTTTCTTTATGTAGATGTTAAAGTAAAACATTAATTTTGCAAAAGATCACTCAGTGTGGTAACAAGAAAGCAGTGATTTGAATGAACTACTTTTTCAATGTCAATTTACAGTTGACCAGATCTATATAGTGAAAAATCACAAATGAAGAAAATTAGATAATTTGAACTAAGGATGAGCTTTTTTTCTTTCTATTTCCAAATTAAATATTGCAAGAACGGGTTCAGGAAACGTGATATGCACTGTCATTTTTTGGACCACTCAAAACTGTATCACAGCCTGAACACCTTCCACAGACACCTCCTTGTTTTGCCTTCCTTTAAAGTCAGGGATCCATCAGCAGACTTTGGTCACTCTGACTGTAATGCTGTGAGAAGTAAAAGGTGTTTCCTCCCACTTGGAGCTGACTGGGGCTGTGTCAGACCCACTGCAGCCCCTGCTCCCTTCCCACAGAGACCACCCTTGCTCTCACCCTCTGCCCTCACCTTGCCACCTACACCTTGCACACCTCTGCGCTTCAGCTTTGTAAAACAACTAAATCTTTAAGGCTAACAGAAGACATTTTCAGCTCTGGCATCACAGTATTATATGATCAGGCAACACAAACTGTAGAAATGTTGAAAGATTCTGGGAAACCATTCAATTGTGTTCTTTAATCTTTTTTTATGCTTATATTGTTCTTTTGGTTTTGTTTCCTTCTTATAAACTTGTCATATGAAAAATTAAATGTATAAAGCAATTCAATCTTTTATGCTGAATGCCTCAAGCAAGAAGAGATGTCCATCAGCAGCCATTCTATTTCAAGCCTATTTGAACATTTGAACATATGAACATTTCATAGTTAATTTCAGCATGAACTATTGAGCAAACACTTCTCCATTCATTTCTTCTTGGTTTTATATCAGTAGTCAGTCTGCAAAGTTTCTGTCTTGTTTTATTCCATTGCTTAAGGCTCTAAAACAAATTAGTTCCTCACTGAATCCTGAATCTGAACATGGTAAACACCCCCCACCCCCTGCCAATTCTTCACACTTTGTAGACAACTGACACAATTTTTGGTTGATCTTTATGTAAGATCTTAATTTTGTTAAGAAAGCCTCTGGACAGCAGCTGCACATAAGGTTCCTACTGAATGCAGCTGCTTAACCCAGGAGGGACTGCAGCAAAGTCAGAGTGAGTGAGTGCCTTTTCTCTGGATTAACGCCTGCCTTTAGAGGTGGGGGATTTGGGGAACTCCTTGCTTAAATTCTGAGTGCTCACAACCAGCCCAGTACTTGGGTTGCATATACCCTTCAATTAGCTAGCTTTCCAAAATGCTTAAAAATTCCCAAATTAAAACCACCTAGGAGCAGGACTCTGGCAGAGAGAAAAGATAGGTAAGGTTGTGTCTGCTGCCAGTTGCCTCTGGCAACAGTGTTCAGTGATAATACTGACGTGCACAAATGCTACAAGTGAGTTAATATAAAATTAACATAACTTCTGACATCAGTAAATCAAGATCCTGCAGGATTTGTGGTTTCACTCTCATCTACCTCGTTATAAATAAAAATACAACTATATCATATTCCTTACCAGCAGCTTTAAAAGTGCTGCTTAGAGCCTGCAGAATTTTTAAAACTTTACTTTCCTTAAAGTGAAAAATGCATTTTTCCCTACTTGCAGACACACCTACTCAAAAAACCCCAACACGTTCAAACATTCAAACCTTATTAAACCCATTCTGTCTTTTTGCTAAGCCTGAGGTCACTATAATCAGGTAAGTCAGGTAATGTTAAGCACAAGGGTCAAAAGCTAAACTAGCAGAAATCAAATATAATACCAGAAGTCTGACATTTTCTCAGTTCTCGGATTAGTACATGTTTTTGCATGGGAAGATACCCCTACATTATTTCACTTACAAATTCTGTTTGTAGACAAGAATATAAAACAGCACTGAGGACAGAAATGCTGGTGATGGCCAACAATTGCTTTCCATAACAATTTTCTCAGTGAAAAACATTTCCTAGGAAGCTGTTGCATAATTAGATTGAATTACAAAAACAGGCAGATATTTTAATATATATGCCATAAGGGAATGGATATTAGAGTGAATAATATTATACAACAAAGTCTTGGCTATTATCTTGTCTTTGCTAGATTTTTATTTTGACATATTTTAAAAAGGACTACAACCTAGATCTTTTTCTATTAAAATAAAGCTCTATAAAAAGTATTAAGTGAAATACTACTTGTTTTCAGAAAATAGGATTGAAAATCTTGGTATTTGTCATTAAATTAAAATGCCTACAATGTTTTTGAAAACTTAACATATTGCTAAGGAAAGCAAGCAGTCTGTAAGAGTGCTTTAAACAGTCAGAGTGTTTCACATTTTTATAAATAGTTCTGTCTAAAACTATGCAGAAATTTTATAATTCCAGGGTAGGAAAGATAAAAAACTGTTTTGCGAAAATATACGTTGGCTAAGAGGAGAAGGCTCAGTTAAATACAAAATTCATAAAAATCTTCAGAAAGATTAACCACCTGCATCAAAAAGAAAAAAAAAATCCATATGCCCTGCTAATCCCTGGCTTCTCATCTCTGAGCTCTTTGTTTGTAAAATGCATGAAATTATAATGGCAGCATCAGAATCCATCAGTGCTGAATATATCAGTGTTTATCCAGGCACAGAATACACAAGGCAGATGCTAGACTGACCCTTGCTCAGTGAAATCTGTCTGATGGTTTAGTTTCTCTTCTCTACTCATTTGAAATGTCCATGATGGAGAAAGATGTCAGTGGTGCACCTTTAAATTTCAGGAAAAGAGCTGCTCACACACCTCCTTGGGAGGACACCAGCTCCAGTCTGAGACAATGTCATGGCAGCATCAGCTTAGAGCATGTCTCAGACTTCTGCACAGAGGGAAAAGAAAAAGAATTTGAGAAAAATGGGGTTAAAACATTGTTTTCCAAATAGCTAGTAGGATTGCTGCTGTTTCAGGCAGGATTCAGGAAGAGAGAATGGGAGATCATGTCATCCTACGGATTTCCTTCTCAAACTGAAATCAGTGATGGGCAGATGAACAGGGCTAGTGAAGGAGGAGAGGACAGTAAGGAAAGAAAGGTAAAGAAAGCCTCACAATCTCTACTAACTAAAAAACAACACAGACTCCCATAGCACCACTGCTCAGTGTCACTTCAGGTATTGCTGGTGAGAAAACAATGCTGGAGAATAACAGGCAGGCTATGGGAAGGGAGAAAGTGTGTTGAGAAAGCAATCCAAAGACTAAAAAATCACCAGAAAGTGTTATAAATGAAAAGGAGAGGAAAAGGGTGGATGAGGTTGATGTATCTTTGAGTGAATAGCGCTGTGTGTGTGTTTTGGAGTAGTGTACACAGCAGGCCTTGGGGCATTTCTAGGCTATCCATAGTTTGCCACTGCAATTAAATTTGGCATTCAAGAATAATCCTTGAGGTAAAAGTATCACTATATGCCAATTAAATTATCATGGGTCAGTGAGAAACAGACAACTGCCTACCAGTTTTCTATTCTTAACATGAAGGAAGAACCTAATTCCCCAGCAACTCTGTTATTTGCCTTAGGTATAAGAAACATATCTTGCAATTGTCATTTATTAAGCTTTGCCTCTATAAGTATGCACAACATAATCAAGGTCCATAAATAAAGGCAGTGTACCATATCTTATACTTTGTCAGAGAAATTACCTTTCCCCAGAAAAGAGGGAAAATGTGTACCTAGAAAAATGGGAAATATAGGCTATCTACCTCTCTGGTCATTTGCAACACCGTGAGGGGAAAACCAGCAACACACAGGTTCATTTTTTTATTTAAGTGATAGGAAAGAGGCAATGGGAGAATGACGGTGAGCTCTACTGAGCAGCCAATTGTTGCATGGAATTATTATGGAAATAATTTTAATGGAAAGCTGAAAGCATCAGAGAAGCTGTTTGAAGGCAAGCACAACTGCAGAATAGGGCTTTTGTTTTCCAGCTATAGTTTCATTTCACTGCTCCATTTATGCTCTTAGCAGATGGTGTTTTCTTCTCAAAGCTCCAGAGAGCCAAAAGTAAAAATAATATCATACAGGAGTAGTGCTTCAAGGGAATTTTTAGAAGGTTGTCTTTTTGCTTCACCTGTATCTTTCCTCATTTGTCTGAATTCACTGTGAGCTTATAGTTCTTACCAGCACATTCCCATAATTGCCCTAATGTTCATATGGTCACTTCTGACATTTTCACTGGCAGGTCTGGAGTGGGTTTTCAGAAGTTTAGGAAGAAACCTGATTTGAAACCTTAGAGAGCAATTTAATTTCTGCTGCCTTCCTTACCTTCCTGCTTTCTTATGGCAAAGCAGCAGTTCCTTCCCTTTCTTCCTTTTCATTTTGATATAAAACTTGTTTAAAAAATGTTCTTTTGCCTTCATATCTTGCAAATAAATAGATGAGAGTGTGAGTTATGTGAGTACCACAGATTGGTGGCAGTTGAAACAAAACCAAATGATAGAAAAGACAGAGGCACTAAAACAAACATGGTACAAGTACAGTTTATTTTCTAATTTCTTTACAACAGAAAAACCTATGTCTTCCCTCTCTCTTTTAGCATCGTCTTTATTAAAATACTGCCTGCACTATGAATTAATACAGAATGGAATGGTTATCCCTCAAACATTCATTTAAAAAAATCTATTGTATTGTATTTGTATTAGTGCACCAGCACTATCATAGCAAAGACCACATAAGTTTCCAATAATAACTTACTGAATTTGGAAAACTGATCTCTAAGTAGAAAAAGACTAGCCAGTGGAAGTCAGGGGAATGGTTCACAGGTCAGCGACACAAAACGATGAAGGGGGTTTTTGAATGCAATATTCTCAGCCAGAAGCATCCAAATATCTTAGGTTTCTGCTTCCCTTCTTTTACTCCATTACTGAATAGGCACTGAAGAACTTAGTAGCATAAGAAAGCTCTTTTACAGTCACAGAAATGTGATCCTTGGTTGAACACAATACTCTACTCATTGAAGAAGTGGGAAACAACATTCTTTTCAGAGCTTGTTGTGTCATTTCCCATTGTCTTTTGCAAGGAAAGCACAGTTTTCTTAATGACAATATAAAATATCAGAGACACCACCATAAGCCAAGCTCTGCAAGGCGGAGCATTGTTAAGTCTCCAAAATATTCTCTTTGAACACCTCTTCCTTCACGGTACTGCAATTATTATGGGGAGAACAGACATGTCTCCTCCCTGTTGCAGGAGCTCTGGAGGTCTCTGAAACCTTTATGTGCTTGGGGCTGCCTGTTCAACAGCCAGGTTTGTAAAAAGGTGCTCATTCCTTAGTACATGGAAATGTTATCTCCATGAATCTTGCTGATTTGGCAGACTTCTTCCTTGAATTTTTGTCTTGAGATTTATCTACATCACATGAAATCTGATACAACCTGGAGCTGGAGGGAGTGGTCAGAACTGTGTTACAAACCCAGAGCCCTTTTCTATCCCTTTTCTTCTGGAGCTGATGAGTCCCCTGAAAATTTAAGTTACATTTTCACCTCAGTGCTGTTTCCAAAGTTACATCTCCAGAAGTCAAGTTTCAAATGGGATAAGCTTTTGAGGATATAAAAACACATTCTTCAACCTGAAGTTTCTGTAAATGATGGAGCTTCATTAACTCTCTATTTTTCATACACACGCAGACACATGCACAGATTTGATAAACAAAAACAATGGCTAGATTTTTAGAAAATACACAGGTGATATTCATTGTGAAATTCATAATGGACCTTGGGCTAAACTCTCTCTCCAGGTGATAGGCTTTGAGAGGGCTGTGCTGTCAGTGAGGACACTGATTTCTGGGACACTCCCAGGCGGTGTTAGGTTAGATGTGGGTTGCTCTACCTTCTAACTATAATGGGTTTGTTCCTTTAAATTAAGTGGTTCTTTAAAACACAACTCACCTTTCTAACACCACAGACCACAAAATATTTGGAGGTGATAATACTAGGAATTATTTTGATTTTTACACTGAATTTTCTGTTTTCATACTTTAAAAAGAATTCTCCTTTCTCACACCTTTCTGCTTTTTTTGATCATGCCAACATAGACTTGTTTTACTAATATTACAAAAAGCATAAAAAAAGTATAGTGGACAAATGTCTAACACATTAACCAATAAACATCCTAACTCACTAAAACTTAAGGCATATTCATTACTTCAATCACATTGAACGATTACTTGTTTTTTAAAGGATACCAGATATTATGATCATTTTCATACCTCTCCACTTGCCCAATACTCTCCTTGAAAAGTTGAGTCTTTTGAACCTGAAGCAGCTTGTGATCTAGATGAGAGAAAAAAAAAATCCTCACATATAATATTTCCAGACTTTAAAGTTCTGGAAGGTTTTAAGAAGATTTATATAAAGCCTACAAGTTGTTCCCAGTTCGGGTCCTTGGCAGCATGCTTTAATTTTAAATCTGCTCTTTTTTTTTGGTTTATCAGCTGGGCTGGGAGGTAGGAAATGGTGACTCACTTCTTAAACTCCTGGTTCTGCCCTTCCCTGTCAGAATTATATGTAGCTCTGCAGTCTTCTTCAGAGTCATCTGCTTCACTACTTGACAAACCTTATCCTTGCATTCTCTCTGGATAATCCTCTGTCTCTCTTCTCTCACGTATCCCTAATGCTCTTAGGAACCCTTCTCAACCTCATAAATCCCACTAAGAGGCAAAAGTAGCCCATAGTGAGGACCCTGTTTTCATATTCATCCTTATCGCTGAGGGTGCCAAACTCTGGAGCTAATATTGCCATGACAGGGCTATTATGAGTCTTTGAGTGGAATTTTCACTTGCAAAGAGTTTGTTTTAAAAAAAGAAAAGAGTTTAATAAAAATATGAGAGAGAACATTTTAAAACACAAGCTAGGAGAAGCAGCCATAAAAAGGTAATGTTCTGATCCATTGCTTTTCACTTTTCAATGCCTCCAAGATAAGATTTCAATAGTTTATTCCAAATTGATTTATATTAGAAAGATTATTGTTTATCTGGGGGTTGTTGTTTCTTTGATGTTTGATGGTTTTGGGGTTTTTTTTACATATTTCCTTTCTTTCACTTGCTCTTTTTATCCTTGTGAGCTTACAAAGTGCCAGCACATCAAACTTCCAGCTGACATCATGTGCATCTAATGGGAAACTTAGGGTGACCTCACATGGAAAGGTGTGCTGCACATAATGAGTCTTCCTGTTGATATTGCATGGTATTCCCAGTTTTGGGCATCAACACCATCCTCTCTGGCTGCAAGAGACACTTTCTGGACTCAAAAAGCACTTCAACATGTTGATGCTAAAGGAGTCATCAGAGGGTGTTTTTTCCCTCTCGTTTTACAGGGTATACCTTTTCCATATCTCTTGGAACAAAAAAAATTCTGTGTTGATACTTTTTTCTCAGCTGGACTTTCATGCAAGGCAGATTTGAAAAATAAGCATCTTTTAATTTTTTTTCTAATTGCTATTTTAATCCTGGACCTTTCCTCTGACTCATTTTCCAGTATGGCCCTAGAGAGATTGACAATATCTCAGTCAGGGATGCAAGACTTTTCATATTAACTTGATTGATAGAGAAAGGGTTTCTAAATGCTTTCAAAAAGGCTGGGAGCTGAACTGGTCCTGGACCCAGGACAGAAAATTGAAAACAATAATAAAACATTGTTTTGCAATATAAGTCATAAACTAATAACTACTTTTATAGATATTGTCTATCATGCCAGAAGCCAAAAGCTATTTGTTCTACTGGTCAATCAGAGTTTGATTTTGTGGGTTTTAGCATTCAGTTTCAGCAGTCAATAAATTCAGATGCAAAGAGAATGCTTTCATTTTTAAGCTAATTACTGCCATAAAAAAATCCCAAAACTTTCAGAAGACCCAGCCAAACCTGATTTCCTGTCAGAACCCAAAATATTCAATATTCTAGATTGAGATGGGTGTCTTGAATGTGTGATGTATTGTCTCAGCATCATGTTTACCTCTTGCATCCAGAGTTGGAGTTATGATCCAGAAATTCTCCCTTTCCCCTTGATATATAATCTTCTGCAGTCTGTCAGACTCTGTTCCCTTACAGACCCTTTTCCACACACAATCTTCAGGTTAGTGCTGGTTTATTTCTTGCAGAACATCGTGCAGTTCAGTAGCTTGTCATTTCTTGAAAAATAATTGTTCAATTGCCTGTAAACTGAGAGGGATTTTCTACCTGTCAACATACTAGACTTACTGAGACTGTGTGTTGACAATGTGGTTTTGAAGTAATGTGTGCTCCGAGCTTTTTCAGCATTCACTTCTTCTCACCAGGCTGACTTTGTACTTGTTTGCATCTGATTCTCCCTATAAGCACTTTTCAAAGAAAAGTGATATCTTACACAGCATATTCATGTCTGAAGAGGTCATGGAGCTGAGACAAGGGCAGATGTGACAGCCACCACACTGCCAGATACTGGGAACAGAGCCAGGGGACTGGCAGGCTAAAAGCAACAATTTCTACAGCGTTTACTAAAGTACAAAGCTGCTTATGCAGGACTGTAGCAGAATTTTATTCCTGATGAAATGGGCACAGAGGTGAGTACGTAACACTGTCATTTTAAGAGATAAAAAATTTTACCCCATATGTTTGGTCTAATCATAGAATCACAGAATGGTTTGGGTTGGAAGTGACCTTAAAGATCATCTCATTCCAACTCTCTGCCATGGACAGGGACACTTTCCACCTCACCTGGTTGCTCAGAGTCCCGTCCAACCCGATCCTAAACACACCCATGGATGGGCATCCACATCTTCTCTGGGCAACCTGTTTCATAATTTTTTGCTAGCTCAGGATGCTGAATGAGGATGCCAAAAGTCATTATGCAGTTTTTCAGCCTGTTAGGCTGCATGAGCAGACTACAAGAAACTCTGAAGTTTTCAACTCCAAGTGTCCAGCAATTTAGAAAACCTTCATATTTTTTGTTTAATAAAATAAATGGACATGCATGTCTGGACATGCATGTCTATTTTTCACTTTCCTCATAAAGAATAAATTGGCCAATCTGTTTCAAGGAACACTTGTGTATTTCTTTCTCCTGCTTCAAGAAACTTACTTCTCTCTTCCACAACACTGCTTTCCTGGGGTTTTATGATGTGCATTTTCTTAAAAGTGTCTTATGATTTTCCTGTACCAAGTTGTGTTCCTCATCACTCCCCTTAAAGCCAGCAGGCTGTACACTAGCAGCATCATTAATATAAAAAAAACCCAATATTAGAAAGAATTTTTCTCTGGTCTTTTGAACACAAGCATTAATGCCCAGATATTGCTGGCTGCATGAAAGCCATATGATAAAATCTATACCACTGAAAAACAAAAAATTATTCTAAAGTGACAGCAGAAAACTGCCAATGCAATACGTTATTAGTAGCTTGAGAACCTGAAAAAGAAACAAAAATAATGTTCTATTTATTTTTGAAAGTTTGTCAGACCAAAACTTTGTATCAGCATATGCACAATGCCCATTGGTGCAGAACTGCCAAAGCCATGGGATGCTCCTGGGCCCAGCTGTCTAGGTGACTGTCTCATTTGCATTTAGGTTATCTCATTTGCTCAGAAAAATGAAAGATGCTGCATCAACTCCAAGCCTGACTGAGCAGAAATATGTGTATATAGGATGAATACCCCACACACATCGTGTGGGACATAAGCAGCTCTGTTGTAGATAGAAATGAAGTTATTAGATGAGTTGAGCTGCAGTGGTTGACAAATTTTACATGTAAGATTCTTTTACATGCTAGAAGGGAAATATACTATGCCCTATTATGTGTCTGGGTATATGTATAACACTATAAATTATTTCGTATGTTAAAGGAACTTCCAGTTTGATTCCACTTTAAATGTACCTAAGAGCTCAGAAACCCAGGTGTTCAACCTGTGGCATACAGGAATAGAGATCCTCTCATGTGATGGCAGGATGGGGGAGGTGAATTAGAGAAACTGGCTGTTGCAGTCACTGCAGTTCCTACTTGGTCAGCATCAACGTAGCAGATGATCTGTAATAGCCATTCTTTCATCAACAGCAATGTCCTTCCCCTTTGCCTCCAGAAAAAGAACTGTATCTGCTTAGCATTACAAAATCCATGGAGAAAGACTGCTGTATTGGTTTGAGATAAATTCAGACGAAAATATTTTTTGGTAGAAGGCAGGTTCTAGTCACCCCTCCCCACTTTGTTTGGGAAAAGAAATATTTTTTTGGATGAAAGCGAAGAGGAAACAAAGCTATTTATTTAACAAACACACAGGAAAAGAATAATAATGTTAAATAATAAAATTTTTCATTGTGGAGAGAATCTTGGAAGATTTTTGAGTGTTTTTGGGGGTATGATCTCTCTCCTCCTCCTCGGAGCTGGGGTTTTGGCATAGGCCTCCTGGATGCTGTTTTGGTGGTGTTGTACAGCTTTAAGAAGAAGAAGTCAAATTTTCAAGGAAACAGAGTTTAACTCTCTGTCTCTCTCTGGAGAAACAAAGCTGAAAGCTGGCTGGAAAGCAAGGAAGGGTGTTTCTTTCTCTCTGCAGCAGCAGTAGAAGAAGAATGAAGAGAGGAGTAGTCAGAGTGATTTTGAAGTACAAAACTGTTTTTAAAAAGTTCATCTGATGCTATTTTTTTTTTTTGCACTTGGTTTTAAAGGCACAAAATTCATTTTTGGTAATAGAGAGGGCGACATGGGATACACATCATAAAATCAGTCCAAGAGAGCTGCTTGTACCATTTTCTGTGTGACAGATGTTAGATGCCCCATCTGCCACATGCCCTGTCCATGTCAGGTATCCTGCAGAAAGGACTTTGTTTTGTACTGCAGCGAGGTGGTAGTGGAGTGAATATTAAAATAATAACTAAATTAGATGCAACTTTAAAGTACCTTCTTTGTGTGAAAAGGATTTTGGGATCTGCTTCAGAAGGTATAAAAGAATTATTTTAATTATGATAGGTACATTCTTGCCAAATTTGAACTTCTAATAGAGATAGTTGGGGGGAAAAAAAGAAAAAATAAACATAAGTCTCCATAGAGAGCTAACAAGAATCTACTTTCCAAACACTCCAGACAGAAAAGTTGGCTTGTTCAGTCTGCCATGGCTGTTGCTCCCCCAAACACAGCTGAGAAATAAGGGTGCAGAAGAGTGCTGTCTCCCTCCCTGCAGCAGCAGTCAGAGCCAGTTTATCACTCACTGCTCGACATAGGGAAGCACAAAACAGCATTACCCAGCTTCCCTCTGATAGGGGAAGGATAAATCTGTCACAGCAGGATACCTCCTTAAACTCCCTGTGGTGTGGTGAGACTCCACTCACATTCCCACTCCCTGGGTCTTACAAACAAAACTAAGAATCCAGTCCTGATAAAAATCCGTCCTCAGCTGCTGCTTTTTTTTTCTAAAAGCTTCCATGTTCTTTTTAGTGATAGGAATGGAAGCCAGTCTTCAGTACCACTTTACAGACACAAGAGTTTTCCATCTTCCTTCAACTTCCTGTAGGGAATCAGTGCTGTATCACCAATGAGTTATATTCAAGGCTAGGTCTACTCTGAGCAATTTCCTGGTAGGGAATTTCACCTAGGTATGCCTTGGTATAGCCTCGGTACAGATAACCTAAGCAAGGCTATCATCAAACATCTGTCTTTTCCTGGGGAGGACAGGGAATATCTGTTTTGAACTGTGAGTGATTCTGCAGCCTGTGAACACTTTGCCATTCTGCCTTCACCCTGATGCAGTGCTGAGTGAGCGCCGGTGATGAGTGCAGTGCCCTCCATCATGTTTTGGGAGAGGATCATCACTCAGGTGCACTCACTAATGCCTCTCTGGAGCTGATGACAAGCCCTGTGTGGTCACACTTAATGAGTCAATTAGAGTATCTGAACAGGCAGCACAGTTGTGAGATGCAGGCACTTGGCCCTGTCTCATTACAATTTGGTTGAAAATAGCCTCTGATGCAATTAATTTTCTGATTCATGTAGGTGGACTACCTAACAGCTTTCTCCTGTTTGCTTCTGAAATGGCTTGGCTTAGAGGGAGAAATGCCACTCGATAGAGCAGTGAACTGTTGTTTATCGGTAGAAGTTTCTGCAGAAACATTACTTCCTTCCTCTGATTTTCTTCACTGCTTTGGTCAAAGGAGGGTTGATCAAAGGTCTGCCACAGCAACAATTTGTCATGCAGACTTGATAGCTCAGGCCAAAGTGTTGGAGGCAATCAAATTGTGGTTAGATAACAGAATTCTGAGAATATGAGATTTATCACTACAGCTTCACTGACAACAGAACAAGTCTTGGGCTTGCTCTGTTTTCTTCAGTTCTTGTGCTCATCTCTAACATTAACTACTCAAATTTATGGCTTTATTTTTTAAAGGGGGGCTTATTAATTGGAAGAAAAGCCCCAATCCACATTCAAGTCATAAACTATCACTAATGATTTATCTCTTTATCTAACCTTCTTCATTTTAAAAGAGAATTCTCCCTTTCATCTCTGGAGGCAAAAATTAAAGTTAGATTACTACCTGAACAAATTTTGGAGTTTTAATCTTTAGTGACACCTCAAATCATGATGTATGAAAGATTTCTTGGCAAACTAAATTAGCCTTTTGTCGAAAGAAAATCTTGTCTACAGAGCTGCACTTAAAGCATAGGACTGGCTACATGCTTTTTGTCAGCAGAGCAATAGTCTTTTTATACCAACTACCATTATTATAATGTCCTACAGCTGACAGGCTAGTGGACAAAAACACAAACCTTACTACCTGACTGAATTTGTTGGTCACTGTTTTCAGTCACTTCTACCTACATAAATAAACAGCTAAATGCCCTCTTCACTGCCACTTTGATGACAATTAGATGAACAGAAAGCTACTGTTTCATTGGACTTCTTGAGGCTCTTCTTTGGGTTTGGAATTTAAGGCATTTTTCAGGAGCCTGTTAAAAACAACCAGAACAGGGCTTTGATTTCATCAAAGCAAGGCATCAGCCAGACAGTAAACAGGACTAGAAACAGCAGTGAGAGAGACACAGGAATCACAGAACCACAGAATAAGCTGAGTTGGAAGGGATCCACAAGGACCATCAAGTTCAATTCCCAGCCCTGCACAGCACCATTCCCAAGAGTCACACCCTGTGCCTGAGAGCATTGCCCAAACTCTTCCTGAGCTCCATGAGGCTGCTGCTGTGAGCACTGCCCTGGGGAGCTGTTCCAGTGCCCAGCCACCCAAGGGTGAAAAACCTTTTTCTAACATCAACCTAAACCTCCCCTGACACAGCTTCAGGCTGTTCCCTCGGGTCCTGTCACTGTCACCCCAGAGCAGAGCTCAGTGCCTGCCCCTCCTCTGCCCCTCACCAGGACTTGTAACTGCAGTGAGGTCTCCCCTCAGTCTCCTCCAGGCTGAACAGACCAAGTGCCCTCAGCTGCTCCTCACACAGCTTCCCCTCAAAGCCTTCACCATCCTCACTGGCCTCCTTTGGATGCTCTCTAATAGTTTAATGTCTTTTTTATGTTGTGGCACCCAAAACTGCCCCCAGCACTCGAGGTGAGGCTGCCCCAGCCCAGAGCAGAGTGGACAATCCCCTCCCTTGCCCGGCTGGCCATGCTGTGCCTGATGCCCCCAGGACAGGGATGTCCATCCTGGCTGCCAGGGCACTGCTGGCTCAGATTTTCATCAACCAGGACCCTCAGGTCCTTTCCCTGGCACTGCTTTCCAGCCTCTCATTCCCCAGTCTGTCCCTACATCCAGGGTTGCACCATCCCAGGTTTAGAATCCAGCACTCTCCCTTGTTGAATTTCACAGGGTTGGCGATTGCCCAGGCCTCTAATTTTTGGAGGTCTCTCTGCAGGGCCTCCCTGCCTTAAAAGGAGTCAACAGCTCCTCCCAGTTTTGTGTCGACTATGAACTTGCTCAGGGTCCCAGTGCTGCATCCAGGTCATTTATGAAGATGTTGAAGGGCACAGGGATGAGGATGGAGCCCTGCAGAACCCCACTAGTGACAGATCACCAGCCTGATGTCACCCCATTCACTGTAACCCTTTGTGCCCCGATGCATGAGCTGGCTGCTCACCCATCCTATGGTGTGTTTATCCTGCTGTGGGCTGGACATTTTGGCCAGGATACTGAGAGAGACACTATCAAAAGCTTTACTGAAATCCAAAAATGTTACATCAACCGGCTTTTCTTGATCAGTTAGGTGGGTTACCTTGTCAAAAAAGGAAATCAGATTTGATAAGCAGGACTTTCTCCTCATGAAGCTGTGCTGACTGTGATGAATGACTGCATTGTCTTTCCAGTGTTTTTCAATACCTCCCAGAACAATCTTCTCTATAACTTTACCAGGCACTGAGGTGAGACTGACAGGCCTGTAGTTTCCAGGGTCCTCCTTCTTGCCCTGCTTGAAAATCATGAAAACATTCATCAGTGTCCAGTCAGCTGAGACCTCTAAGGATTCCCAAGACCTCTCAAAAATCATCGTGAGAGGTTTAACAATGAAAATAGCCAGAGGAACACTTTCAACCTGAGAAAAAAGAATTCAGAAATATTTTTAATTAAAATGGAGATGCCTTGTGCAGGGGGAAAACATTTCTGATTTTGCTTCTTCTTCCTCCCATTTTCCTAACTTCTGCAGTGAGGCAGTGACAAGTGGTTGTACCTATGCTACCTGTCACAGAGAGGAGGATGGCATCAAAGAGGCCCCTCATCAATTTATTTGCCTAATGGATACTGCACAAGAACTGAATTTTGGTTAATGGTTTGTGTCAGAAGAGGTAGAGCTGGATATATTCACAGCCTACATATGTGACTCAGAGACAGATGGCCCTAAGGTACTGTCCAGGGTAATGAAATGCTGTTCCCCTCCTCCTGATTAATCGTGAGAGAAAAGGCTTGCATTCAGCATCAAATTCCCTCTATATATCTTTCTTGTTTTTTGGGGAGTGTGAGGAGGCAATCAGCTTTGTTGTACTTCAACAATGGCTGTCAGAGGGATGTGTCAGAGGGGTGCCCAACTAGAAAAAGCCTTGTTTCTGGGAGGATTTTTCCTGGTAGCCCCCCCCCAGGAGGCAGGCAGTAGGAAACACTGTGGACAGGGTTCTCCACTCTGGTTGCAAAACACTCTCCACCGATGGGCGGCACAGAAAGGTTGGGCTGGGCCAGAGGTTCCCTGCCAGTGGGCAGGTTTTGGAGGGGTTGGGGGGGGTATAAAAAACAACTGCATTGCTGCTTGAGGGGGGCTCGCTGCTGTTCATTCACCCCTTCCTTTGCCCCAGCCCCAGCCTGCCTTTTGGCTCTCCTGCCCTCGCACCTGTTCTGCCTTCTTGTGCCTCTGGCCACTGCCTTGATACTTCTCCCCACGTCCTTGCCTCGGCTGTCTGATCCCAACCCTGCCGCCCCAATCCAGCCCTCACTGCCCACCCTGCCGCCCTGATCCGGCTGGTCTCCCTGATGCTTTAGGTTTTAACTTTTATATTTTTCAAATCCTGCAGTGCCCAGTGTAACTCTGCAGTTCCCTGGAGCTCGTTCAGTGCTGTTCTCTCATGCTCACACTGACATAACAAAGCCTCTCCAGCNTTCCTGTCTAGTCTCTGTTTCTAGGTAGCCATTTAAAGCATTAACCACCTGTCCAGGGTCCTGGTCCTCCTGTCCGAGTGCCCACTCACCATGTGTCCGGTGCCATCGCCACGGGATCAGCCCCTGTGGAAGTCTCAGGCTCGCTGAGAGCCAGCCCAGCCACAGGCAGGCAGTGTTCCCACCCCTCACCACCCAGACACCGACAGCACGGCTCTGATTCACTGCTGGTAACTCCCTCTGCTTCTCTCTTTCCCCTCTCCTCTCCCCCAGTCCTTTTCCATTTTCCTTTCTTCTTTTCTGTCTCTTCTAGCCGTCTTTCGCTTGGGAAACTCCTCTTCCTTCTCCTCTTTGTTATCAATAAATAGTTCTCAGATACAACATTTGCCTCATTTGGCTTAATTTTGTTCCAGACCATCCATTTATAAAAGAACTCCTCGCAGTTCCCTGAAGTGGAACATGACTGGGGGGTGTGGGGTTGGAATTCTGCAGCTCCTGTGAACGGGAAAGTCCAAAGACCTGTGTTTAACAAAAACAAAATGTATTTTTCAGCAACACTGAGCCAATATTTTCAGGCATCAAGGCTTCCAGGGTTTTCATGTCTCCATCTCTCTTTGCACTTTAATGAATGGATACAGAGCACAGAGCCTGAGAAATAACTAACCTGGAGAAGCTCTGAGTTTCAGACCCAGGGCAGGGAAAAAAGAAAGGAGTTTTGCAAGTATCCATGTGGAAATTCAGAGCACCTTGGTGACAGCTGAACTTGGAAGGTGCTTGAGCATCATCACAGCCTCTCACACTCTGATCATGGGTGGGACTGGAGGGTACTTCTTCCATTTAAGAAGAACCAGCAGATAAAATCTTCCTGAAGAAAGTCTTGTTAGGGCAAAAGAGAGTTTCACACTTGATTCAGGGTGTATTCACCTTCTTTTGTCCCACTTCTGCTCAGATTTCAAATAGGAAATCCAAAGACCAAATGAATATCACGTTTATCTGACATTAAAATGCCAATTGAAGTGGACCTATGGTGTGTTTTAACATTTGTCCACCAAATGCTCACTGAAATATTTCTAAACAATGAGCAATTTTTCCCTAGATCAAGTGATTTTTAATGTTGAACAAACACATACTGGATTCCCCATCCCTCATTTCAGGTTTGGTCACACAGGTTTAAGATTCTGGTCCTAAATAATTGCCAATACATGAAAATATATTTCTTTTCATTGCCTTTGCTTATTAATTTGTGAAATGACATTTGAAATGTCTTTATTTCTTTTCTATTCATTTTCTAATGACACATTTATTTGATGGGAGATTAGTGGATACAAAACCAATCCCAAGAAATAACTGCAGCCGTTTCTTAATCAGTACATGTTGGGCCACTCATTCTTTAGCTTTTTAATATATTCTCCTCTTCTCACTCTGCCTCTATCACCTTTCTGGGCACAAAATAAGTTTGGGTTGGTTTTTTTTTTCTGGAAACATACCAGGTTTTCTTTTATTTAAAAATGATAACATAAATTTTGAAAAATACATCAAAATACACTCAGTGAGGTGATTGTATTACCAGAACACTAAGGGTTTTCAGGCAGTGCAGATTACATATGACCATACATTCAGAACCTTCAAGCAATTCAACATGCAAATCAAACCTGTTTCCATACTCTTTTATTCTCTTTTTCATTTTGTTTGAAAATCATACGGACTGCCAACTATATTTTTGTCAGGTAATATATCCAATAGTTTCATACAGCTTTGCTCTGTAAATGTTCTGTAGAAAAGGCTCATTCTTTGGCATTAATAAAAGTTCTGTTGCAGTTCTGCTTTGCCACGGGGCAGTGCTCTCCACACACAGCAGAGAATCAGCCCCTGACATGTGCCAGTCTGCTCCTTCATTAATCACCAGTCATCTCCCATGAAACTCATCCACGAGGTTATAAAGGAAACAAAATTAAAATTGCATTCTTCTCCCTGTGGCAGCAAAGAGGGGTGGGGAGGGGAGGTTTTGTTCAAAGAGCCTGACAGTCATTCCATGAAAAATTTTGCTTTGCCAATAAATATCCCTCTACTTCAGAAATGCATCTCATTTCTACTTGGAAGATATGAGATGATCAAGAGGACTGCAATCACCTAAAGCCTTTCCAGGTGTTAAAGGGCAGATGGCCACCACTGCTGCACCTTGCATTCTTTCCTGCTGTCTCCAGGATAACATCTCGCAGAGCTGAGCTACCTTCTGCTCCATATATAGGGTGTTTGTAACTTTCAGGGGTTTGGGGCTTGGTGGGTGGTTTTTGTTTGATTTTTGTTTGGTTGGTTTGGTTTTGATTTCACTTGGGTTTTTTTTTGGAGGGGTAGGAGCATAAAAACTGGCAAAATAATTTCCCTTTTAAAAATTGCAGGGACTTGCCTTATACAAAATGCAGTGTTAGGAGAATAATACTAGTCCCAAAGGATTTTAAGTTTTTCACATCATGAAAAACTTAGTACCAGGAAATACATCCCCTCCACCCCCAAATTTCAAATTAACTGAAGAACCTGGTCACAGCTTTCAAAAAGCCAAAATAAAATCATTTTTGGTGGATTGAACCCAAAAAAACTAACATGTGCACAGAGTTTTGACTGATATTCTGTAATCCAAGTTGAAAGGAAATTTCAGTTTGATCAAAATACTTTTTTTTGTTATTGCCTTTAGGAGCAAGCCAAAACACAGCATTTCAACAACACTGGGAAAAATGTAGAAGTAGCCATTGAGGAATGGATTCACTGTACTCTATTAATATGTTTGTCAGCTGAAGAAGTACAAAACATCACTAAGAAGTAAAGTTTATAATACATATTGGTCATAAGTGTTTATTGTTGTACTGAATCATCTTATATTTATTTCCAGAAGAGGCTGCTGTGAATTACTCTTTAGATGGTACCAGATACATAACTGCACCATAAACACATTTCAGTGCTCATTTTAAGAAGAATGGATAGGGATGGTGAGCTCCCTATCTAGATCTTCATTTTCCTTTCTTTTATCATCAAGTCCTGCTCATCTGATAAAAGAGTACTATCCAAAAGTCAATCTTTCTTACAGCTTTAAAATACCTTCTTCACTCAGGGATGTAACACCTGTTACAGGATGCTTCTGAGACCCAGGATATTCGTTTGCATGCATAATGCACTGGCCTTGAATCAATGCAGTTAATGATAGATCCTTGTTGACATTTGGCAACAAATTACCCATAACTGAAGGTTTTAAGCAGGTTTGTACATACATTTAATGACAAGAATGTGACAACTTTTTTTTGTCTGATGTCTTTATCACAGTTTCTAGTGATACTGCATTGAGGCTTATTTTTAAAAGTTGCCATTTAGTTTCAGCCTGACAACCTAATGGTGTTCACAGAACATCTCTCAGGGCTGCTGAAACAGCAGAGGCAGCACTCGATGAGATATGTATGCTTAAGCTTTAGGGTGCATAATAAACATGAGGGCTTCATGCCCTGAAAAACAATCACTGAGAACACAGTGCATAAACTGCAAGCTAGAAACTGCAAGTTAGAAACATGTTTTCTTTTGGGCTATTTCCCAATAGAGTCATCAAACAATAATACAGAATATAGTGTACCTAAGTGATTATTACTTGAACTTTAGATTTACTTTTACGAATAAAATATTTACACTCAGTTTCATAGTATTTTTTTTTTCTTTTCCCTCTCCCATCCATGTGATTTAATATAGCAGACTTGATTATGGTAGAAAAAAATCCCCACTGCATTTTTCTCTTTGACAAGAATATCATTCTCTTTCTAGTGACGATTCTTTCCCTTACAGCACTTTCAGGAAATTATGCACATGGGACACAAAATACTCTTGAAGTAGCAATGAAGTCCTTTAAAAACGCAAGCAGAAAACTGTGCAAGATTATAGCAGGACACGAGTAATTCCCAGCTCTTGTCCTGGCCTTCGTGAGGGTGTGAATTTGCTCTCTCAGGATGCTGCAGAAGAGCAGGATGTATGCAGAGGAGCTGCAGACATGCAGCCTGTCCATGCCCCAAGCCCTCTCTAGGGAGTGATGGCTTTGCTTGAGACATCTGCACCGTCATGAATCAGAGCGTGTCTGACCAAAATAAGCCAATTTAACCACTATCTATTCCTCACATCAAGCCACCAATATCTGAATAATTGCTATCTTCTCATTTTATTTCTTTATTCTTCTTACCAGTATCACCTCCCCACTCCCCGATATTTTTGTAGTTCCCATACCAGAAGCTCTCCTCTCCATGACTCAGCTTGCACACCTCTGCATTCCCTGTCTGATAAATCCCCATTCCCTGCCAATAAAAGTTGCCTAGTGCTTGCCTTTTCTTTGTTGTCCCTTGGTTTTTAAGAGCTTGTGTTCAGGGACAAGCATACCTTAATAACCATTCACTTACATCTACACTCAAAACCTATATGACAACATATTCCTTTCTAAAAGTTGTCTTTAACAACATATTTCTTTCACTCTATTGCTCTTACCAAAAATTATTTTATTTAAAGAGTGTTGAGGAAAAGAAAAGTTATCTGTTGAACAACTCTGGAGTTGACTGGTAGGAAATAAAGGCAACAAACAAGTATTAGAGGCATTGCTAGGGAGGAAAAAAGAGACCACAAACAATTTGAATAAGCTCCTGTACTATTTCTTTTGTGTTCACCAGACCATACCAATAAATGCTGTTCAATGACTAAGGGTGAATTCATTTCCTGGGCAAACTCTTGCCACCAGGATGAGCACAAACATAGATTGCCTGACAGCTTCAAGTGCTCTCCTATCAGACAAAGCAGAGTGGAAAACTCTCTTTCGTAAATAAGTAAAAAAAAAAAAAAAACCAAACAAAAAACCAAAAAAATCAAACTGAATAAAAAGTAGTAAGATAATTGTGCTGTTCATATTCACACCAACAAAACTCCTAGTAGAGTATAAATGTGTATGCTGGACTGTGCTGACAATGCCAGCCCTGTCCTCTGCAGCCATTTCACACCATCAGTTCTTCCATAGTGCAGCTGTGCTGTGTCTCACACCCATGGGCAAACACAACCTCCCCTCAGTTTGCCTGATCCAGCAGATACCCCTGACAGAGAGTGTCTGTCATGCACCCCAAGGCACAGAGAGTAAGTCACACCTTTGTCTTCAAAGCAGGAACTGATACTGTTTAATCACTGTGCCTGGGCTTTTAAAATAAAACAGGACAGTGCTGGACCATTTTCCTTGTGATCAACTCACTTTTGCCTCAGTCGATTTCACAAACTGTTCCTTGGTTATTTAACTTAACGAATACTCAAAACATACTGTTTTACTTGAGTGTGAAGCTTTATGTACTGTCATAATTATTATGGTCTCAGTATAACCCTGTGTCCAATTAGTCACTGAAAAATCTATCTACATAAATATTTGAAGAGATGCTTCCAGTGAGCTTGAAGGGAAAGGGCCAGCCAGCTTCTCTCAGCCTGAAGCTCCTCAGAGAGGCTAATTACCAACATGTCTCACCTCAGTCAAAAGCTGGTAATGAGCTCTCCCATTTAAATGTTTGTACTGGGTTCTGTGAACTATAAGACTCAGGCTTTCACCCTTGATACTAAAGCTGAGACTCTTCACTTGAAAAAGGAGGGAGGAGGAGAGATTGTTATTATCTCTCACTGTAACAGGGAGTCAAACACAGGAGAAACACAGCTGAACTTCTAACAGTTCCTTCTTCTAACTTCCTTTGCTGATATTAGCAAAGGAAAGGAAAAGTTTGTTTGGGCTTTTTTAATTAATAAATACAATAACTTGGTCTCCTCCCTAAGAAAAATAAATAAATTTAAAGGTGAAAAATTAGATCCACGTGTAAAAGCTCAAGCATGGAGAGACATTCTATAATAGGTGCCAAAATTCACTGCCTTTTGTGAGACAAACAAGTTACCTAAAAAGAAGAGGGGTATTTCCAATTATTTTCATTCTCAATAACAGTCAATTATGCACCATCACCTTTCATAAACATTTGTCACTGTTATCCATTTTGGATATGGCAAATAAATACTGCCACTTGCATGTTACCTTAGTCTGGCTGAGGTAAGAGAAATGTCAATGTCACTGGGTAGCAACAAGTTACCTGCTTCCCAAGACATCCACAAACCAACAACTGGGATGCCCTAAGTGTTTTGGTTCCTCAGCACATCCTGCAGAGTACTCAAAAGTGGCACAATCAGTTCCTTTGGAAGTGGCATGGCTGGAGGAGAGATCATTTTCTTGTGGTCAGGAGGAAAAGAAGGAAGAGAGGCACGTTCCAGTTGCAGATGATAACCAAGAAGCCCTTCCAGCATGCAGTGAGGTGCTGGGGAGCATCCTGGAAACAACCTGCCCCAAGGAGCATGGCCAGCACATCTCCCCAGTCTTTTCTGTCCATCTTCATGCCAAAGACAGCACAAAAGCTGAAAGGGAGGCAATGATGTCATTTCACGGCCACTTATAAAAAAAAAAAAATATATAAAGAATGGCGGTGAAAACATGGAAAATTTTGTGTGTGCAACATCAAACTATTTGTGAGACTCTTGTTGCAGAGGGGATTGTAAGAGGTGTAATAAAGAAACAAGGGCAAAAAATGTTGCTTGATGTTGCCAATGAAAATTGTTATTAGTCCAGGACTGCAAACTGAGCTATACCCATAGCCTACATACTGATAAACCTCAGATGAGCCTTGTGGTCTTACTAGCAGATGGCAGGACAAAAGGGAACTCTGCATTTTCAAATCACAGCCTCTGACTGATTGGAAACAAGCTGGAAAAGCAGAATAGCTGTGACCTGCAATGTTTTGGGTAGGTAAATGCTTCCACAGAATTGAGAGGAAAACTGCTGAATTCTCACAATTTTTATTTTGACCTTTATAAAACAGCCACACTGTGATCAAAGGCAGCTTCCTATCTTAGACCAACAGTCAGAGCAGCTTTATTTGCTCAAGAGGATATATTTACATGCCAGTATAGAGCATTTGACAACAGCTGAACTAACACATGCAGCAAAGTTTGGCAGCTGAAGGGCAAATAACTGATTAGCAAAGATGAATGGAAAAATTTTATTTTTTGTTGTTGTGTTGTTACCAAACAATGCCAGCTGCTCATGACAATACTGTTTATGAAAGTGGAGATTTTTCTCTTGTAATTCAATTTTTTTGTGTGCATTGTTTTTTATGGGGATGTTGGACAGGACACAATCAAAATAACCTTTTGCTGTAAAAAAGAGAAAATCAAACTCCAAATAATTTTCGATGGCAGCTCACAAAAAGCTGATATTTTTGTTCTATCATGATATTAAAATATATATAAAAGTATAAATAAAATGAAATTCACTTAAGCTTAATTTTTATGGACATAAAAATATTTTTCTTCTGTGATTTATCCTGCATTATCAAAAGCAAAAACTGTAATTAATCTATCATGCTAGAAGGTGCATGGAATAAAGCTTTTTTAAAGCCTAGAAAAGTGCTTTTTAACTTGTGTGTTTCCATGGTAAGATAAAAATGACACCAGACAGGTATCCAAGGCTCTCTCAAAAATACTTTTAGCAGGACTTTAAACTCCTCGGATTACAAAATAGGTTATAACACTGTCAGAAGTTTCCCTTCTCTCCTCTGTGAGACCACTTATATCAGCCTTTAGTACAGAGAGCATGTGAAGGGGAAGTGGCTGGTTTTTAAGGGTAGCACAGGCCCAGCACTCAAACCAGCAGTAGTCTGGATCCTCCAGAGATTTCCCAGCAAGGAACACTGGAGCAGGCTTAAGGTGCAGAATCATCTTGAACATTAAGGGTACTTACCTTCAGTTTGAAAAAAAATTTGTTCAATGCAGAAGCAAACACTGACAGAGCCATAAGACCACTAGACATTATATCCTATTTATTTCTATAGCTGCAAATACCCTCAATAGAAAGGGCAACAGTTTTATTTCAAGGTATTCAGAACACATTTTGAAACACTTTGAAAGTTTTAATAAACTAAGTGCCTGGCCACGCAAGGAAAAGGAATAGATTTGAGTGGTACCTTAGATGCAAGGTTACAGGCAGCAGAGCTTTTTAAAGCATAAAAGTTTTTGCTTGAAAGGGAGATCTGATGAAAGATCCTTTTATCTTCTAATCAAAAGTAAATAACTAAAAAAAATAAGAAGTCATAGCTTTCCAAGAACACTGTCATTACAAGTGGGGAGTTCAGGCATATTAAGGTACTTACTAGAACAACATCATTAAGAAATCTGCATTCCCTCGGTAGGTTTGATAATTAACTTTTGTGACAATAGTCTAAAAATAGCTTTCTCTTCTCATGTACCATTAGATTTTGTTGAACTGACATTTTCTAGTGAAATACCATTTTTTCAGTGTTTTCAATTGGTGCTCTGAAATAGCTCTGTCAGACCCTGTACATGTTGGCTTAAAAAGCAAAGCCTGCAGAGCTGAGCTATTGTTCAACTCTCTTTCCTGTGAAGCAGCTGCTGAATTTTCCCTCTTATTAACACTGCTGTCAGTGCAGGGGAAGCTAAAGGGTTTCGTAGTGCCTCACTTAGCATAACTCATAGGCCACTCCTATTTTGGGGCAGGGGTGTCCTTTTCTTAAAATTTCCTTAAAATTCATAAAATGTCCGTGTTAGACAAGCGGAGTCACTGTGGAATTTCACTTCACAGCACTTCACTTCAGGTGCTGGCTGTACTTGGGTGCTCCAGCCACCAGTGACAGAGGAGAGGACCTTCCAGAGGGTGGCTCAGAGACAGACCCTGCTGCAAGAACTTGCCCTTGTTTGCTCTCCACTCACAGAAATGGGAATCAAGGGGAACAAGACAAGCTTCATTATCTGACCTTTTGGGTATCAAAATTTGGGTAGTGTGACTGTTAGAGCTGAAAAATCATAGTTAAGGGGCAATTACTCAATCCAAATAACCCTGGAACTCCACTCTTAGACTTTAGGATCATCTTGTGGAAATCCAGGCTTTGTTCAGGATAATTTTTAGGATGGGATATAAGAGAGACTAAAGAAGTTTTTGATGTGTTTCTTCTATATATAAACAAGCTTTTCTCTTTCCCCCTCTGTTAGGAACAGAACGGTATTTCATCCTTCAAAATACCCCTGTACTTCTTCCTTCCCTGTCCTGATGGCTAATTCCTGCTGGTAAGAAACTCTTTTCCCTTGTCTATAGTGTCAGAACCACTCCTGGCCACTAAGTAGCGCTTCATCCTTGAGATCTTTGGGGCCCAAGTTTGTGGTAGAATGCTTGGCACAGTAAAGTGTGCCAAAATATTTACACAGGAATAAGATGCCTGAATGATTTTGGGGTACATAACAGAGATTTTAGGACACTAGTCAGTCAGACTGAAATAAATGAGTAAGAAAAAAACTGACTTTAAGTTTCCTTTTGGTCTCTTTTGACTTTACATGAGTTTCTCTGTTCTTTTCAAACACCAGATTTTTGGTGTTTGAACACACTTATTTTTTATAAGGCAAGTTAAATGAGAAGCATTTTCATACTGCCTCTACAGCTGCGTCACAAATCAAGGCCTTGGATTTTTACTTCCTTGAATAGAATTAATAACTTGGGTGAAAATTGCTCTTATGGTCACTCTAATAAGGCTTCTATTGAGTCTTAATTCATCTGGAGAGATACCAAGGCACAAAACTATTTCAAGCAGAGTAGCTCATGTCTGAGATAAGAGGCTCAGAGTTTTCTCAACATAACCAAGCCAAACACAGTACCAGAAATAGCTTGGGAATGCTTTTTCCTGGTTTTTGGGCTCATCCCTTTGCACCCACGGACAGTGAACCAGGTTTTCCTTCAGTGGATGCTCCAGCAGCACTCCTTTAACCAGCAGCAAAGCCAGCCCACGTGTTCCTGCCTTCCCCATGTGCCTCTGCTGCAGCTGCTCACTTCTACCCATGCACCAGAGTTTCTCCCTGCTGTGCTTGCACAACTGTGTTCTGCTGCTGGGAAGAACACCCTGAGCTAAACTCCCAACATCACTGCAAAAAGTACAGTGCCAGCCATTGTGTTTGGTCTGGCAGTATGCAAAGTTTGCCTTCACTGAGCATTTTTCTTCCAGATATCTGTGAAAAAGGACAGATGTCTGAGATTTTTAGGTTAAACCCCACTGTGAACTAGGTAACAATTACAGTGGTAATTAATTTTATGTAACAAACAAGAAAAACAACCAAAGCTGGTCATGAGCTCTATTTAGAAGTCATTTCTACATGCAAACAAATTTGGAGATGAAAAATCTGGAGGATGACACTCCAAAGGCTACTTGCTGGAACTGGGGGAAGGTGTTTCAGATTGCTTGCAATTCTTAATAGATGCTGTACCATTTTGAGAATTTAAGTATTATAAAGAGTTGGGCTGATCTATTTAGAGCTACATTTAGGACCCAAATGTTCAGTTCTCACCAAGATGAAAGAGTGAAATAGTAGCACTTTGCATAAATGCTGCAGGAAAAGCAAAGAGGTGTGTGAATGGGGTGAGCAGGGCCGGGGTGAGCAACAGAATATGCCTGACAATAGAACAGTGACAATAATAATACTGGTATAGTTTGCCAGAGATAATTTGCTAGAAAGTGTCAACATCTGATGCAACAAACACAGCAGAAACAAAGATTCCTTATGAAGATGCTGCACAACCATTCTTAATTAGATTCACCATTGGCTTGACTATCAAGAGCAGAATTTGCTTGGTAAACATTTTAAATTTGGAATTCATCTATATGTCGAGTTGCTTAAACATTTATGACATGCTTTTTCAGGTGGTAAGGCCTGAAATAGACTTCCATGAGGCCTGAATTATTAAACACTGAAATAATGTTCCTGTATAATAAATAAGTGTTTTCTTACATGGACAGATGTTTTAATCATGCTTATTCATTAGAAATATCATGGAATCATAGAATGGTTTGGATTGGAGGGTACATTAAATGTAATCCAGTTCCAGTCCCCTGCAGGGACACCTTCCTCTAGACCATGTTGCTCAATGTTCCATCCGACCACTTTATTTGTTTTACAATTTATACGCAGATCAGGAGTCAATGCAGTGTCAAGTTCCTTTTCTGATTTTTTTTTTTCTCCTGTAAACCAGAGCAGGTCGCAGTCCTTCCTCAAGGATTGCTCTCTGCCCTCGCTGGTCTCCGGTGAGCTGGGAGAGCCATCGCCTCAGCCTCACGCTAGAAACGCTCCCTGCCTTTTTTCCATCAAACACACGCAGGTCTCGGCTGCAGAAGCTCTACTTGGCCACGGGATGGGGCTCTCCGCACACAAGTGACATCCCCTCCGCACACAAGTGACATCTCCTCCGCACACAGGTTACATCCCATCCCCTCCACACACAGGTGACATCC
>VZRF01008654.1:826491-859461 GCA_013396875.1 Vireo altiloquus
GGGCAATCTGGGTCCGCAAGAGGTGAAAACAGTGCGGGGAGAGAGCTGCTCGCCTTTAATCCTTCAAAATGTGGCTCATTCATCACTGTTCGTGTGAGCCACAAAGAAATGCACGGGGTGGTAACACTGAATGTATGTACTACATGTGTTTGTGGCCCAAAGCAACACCTAGTATTTAGGAACTCACCAAGAGGTCTCAACAGCAGAAGAACCATAAATAGCTCAAAAGTAGGGATGTTGTAATTCTGCTCCTTCACCTTCCTCATTTTTTAAAAAAAATTTTTTTCTTTCTTTAAAAATATATATCACAGAGTCCCAAAATATGTTGAGTTGGAAGGGACCCACAAGGATCATCAAGTTCAACTCCTAGCCCTGCACAGAACATCCTCAAGAGTCACACCATGTGCCTGAGAGCATTGTCTCAACACCTGAACTCTCAGACCCTGGAGAGCCTGTGCCACTGCCCAGCCACCCTCTGGGGGAAGAATGTTTTCCTTATGTCCAACAAAAACCTCCCCTGACACAACTTCAGGCCCTTCCCTTGGATCCTGTCATTTTTTATAGTTCATAAAACCATAAAAATCGAGACCCATATGGCTTTTATTTCACCTTTGCAAATAGGGAAATACACTTATTCCCATTTTACGCTTGCTGAACAGACACACAAAGGGAGTCTTTTGGTAAAGGTCACAGAGTAAGTTCATAATAGAAAAGCAAACAGTGGGAGTCTGCCAGGGACCAACCCTGTGTTTGCACCCCTGAAACACCCTTATTCCTAATGGTCCTCTCAGTATTCATCCCTCGTATAAAGAGAAGTCCTCTTTGCCCCCACTGTTCCATACCACTCATATTCACTGTTTCTTAAAAATAAATAAGCTGCAATTTCAGTTTGACCATCTAATGCTATATGTGGGATAGCTCAAAGCTGCAAATGCTGCAAATGTGCTGCTCAATGCACTGACCAGGCTGAGCTTGTGAGAGAGGAATAAACACACGAGGGAGCTGCACGGCCTGTGATGGTTTCTGACTTTAATAGAAGCAAACACAAAAGCAGCAGAAATAATTCCTCTCTGATACACGTTTTACCTGTGGCGTTTCTATTTCTTATACTTTTGCTATGAACTAATATGGCAGAGTTTATTTTGGTTGTTTTCTGATGAAGGTTAGGGATCTGCAATTCCTTATCCACTCCACCCCAATCAATTACTATTTTTAGATGGTTGTTCTTCAGCCTCGGTCTCCACTCATTTTTCCTTATACAGCCTTGCCCATTGTCTGAGACAGCAAGCTTAACTCTATTAGATAGGATGCCACACACTCATTCCTTTTTATACTGCTAAAATTTCACTTCTATCTGTTGTCATCTCTAAATCTTCTCCCTTTCTCAAGAGTCTACCATAAACTGCTGCCATTCTGAAAAAAAATCAAAAGAAATCTGTCATAGTTTAACCCAAGCCAACAACCAAATACCATGAAGATACTCATTCACTATCCCCCACCTCCAACAGTGGAATGCAGAGGAGAATCAGGAAAAAAAAAGTAAAATTCATGGGTGGAGATAAGAACGGTTTAAGACTTGATGCAAAATGAAATATAATAATTCTCATAATACAATAACAGTAATAATATTAATAATAACTCTAATGGAAGATAAGAGAGATAAATAAAACCCAACTGACAGCTTCTTGTATCCTCTACCTGGCAGAGCATGAGACACTGAGAAGTCCTTGACTTGGGGTAAGCACTGCTCAGCAACAACTGAAACATCACTGGGTTATCAACATCATTCTCATAGCGAATACAAAGCACAGCACAGGATCAGACACCAAAAAGAAAACTCGCTCTATCCTAGCCAAGATCAGCACAAAATTTCATTTCACTCAATCTAGAAATTAAATTTAGTTCCTGAAAACTTAGCTAATTAAAAACTGGAGGCAAACAGAAGACAGCTGTGTATAAGCTTTTTCCCAGCTCTCTCAGTGGAGTCGATTTTACCTTGTGACACGTCAGTAAAAGCAGACTTCTCAGACTTCTCTTTTCCCATTCTGCACCCTCAAAATGCACATTCCCATCACCAGCAGTGTTGTCTTCCCTTCTGAACTGTCCTTTCCATACAGAAACTTCCTGTGACAGACCTAGGTACCATAAGAAACCTGTATACATTGAGGCTGGAAACGTAAAATCCCACAAATCACATATTCCTAGTAATTAGGAGCCCAAGGTCAACCTGTCAGGACAGAAATACTGAGAGAAAAACTCAAGAGTCAAGGGTAATGACTGCTGTTGGAGAGCCAAGACCCACTGTTACAGTGTGGAATCATAGAGTGGTTTGGGTTGGAAGGGATCTCAAAGATCATCTAGGCCCAGTCCTCCAGTCATGGGCAATGGACTAGTTTGAAAGTAAACCAGTGAGAGACTCAAAGTCAGAACTACAATTTAATAGGAAAATTAAAAACAAACACAACAGTACAGAAACACTGACAGAGTCAGGATACAACCTGACACCCTGCAGGGCAGGGTGGTGGCTGCAGTCCTGCTGAGGTGACAGATGTGGTTCTGTCAAAGCTGTGATCCTGTAGAAGGGTCTGGTGTTCCTCTGAAGGTCCAGTGGTGCTTGTGTAGCTCTTGTCCTCTGGGAATCCAGTAGGGAAGGGCTGCCTGTGGTGGTCCAAACTTCAGATTATATCCAGGTAGGAATGCTTGGTTCCTGCCCCTGGGCAGAGCATCTCACCGTGGGATGATGTAATTTTATGAGTTGTGCAGTGAGGCTGGATGGTCTATTAACAGAAGATATCCCCAGAGCGAGTTATCAGGGATGTGTCATGGAGGAGACAACTTTGCCCCACCTGGTTTTAACAGAAGGTGATAGAATACATACTTTTGGTTACATCTTAGGACACCAGGTATTTCCTTTAGAGGGGAAAAAAAAAGTAGAAAAAGTTTCAGCTTTTAAAATTGGTTTAGGTTTACTTATACCATCAGTAATTCAGCTTCAACAACCACAACATACTTGCTTTGGGAAAATACCACAATTGCAATTAATGGAAATGGACTGCCCAAGACCTGAGGGCAGTCTGAGGCATCCACAGCCACACCGTGGCCGAGCTGACAGAACTCCAAGTTGCCTGTGGGCAAATACAAGGACTGGGTCTTCTGTGAAACCTGGGAAAATGCTTGGTAGATGATCTGCAGGGAGCCAACAGTGCCGATGAGCAGCATCCTTTCACCAAGTGAGCCCTTGAAATAATGAGGAGTCACCAACCACTGTTAGGCACTCCCTTCCCAATTCTTGAGTGTTGTGAAAATTACTTTTGTGGTCAGAGACCCGTTGCTTTAGGCAGTGGTTAGTATGATTCCTTAAAATATAATCCCTTCCACAAACTCTCAGCTCCTTCATGAAGAAATCTAGTTTTTTTCTGATCTGCTTAAATTCTTCTTGGAAGCCTCATGCAGAATCTTGCTGTGGCTTGAAACTTATTTCTGATGTTCAAACTGATCTTAAGAATGGTCAGTGTATAGGCAGTGACTTGTACCATCCTTTCCTCAGCAAGGATACGTGACAATAATTTACCATTAGTTAAACAGTTGCCCTTTAGTCTAAACTTTCGTGTCTAGCATAAGTTAATTACCCACTAATTTCTCTTCTAATCCCCAGTAGGTCCAAGCCGGTTAAAATTTTCAGAATTACAGAAGTCTTTGATACAGAGCAAACTGTTTGAAACTGCTGGATCATAGGCAATATGAAATAAGTTGCACAAAACCTGCTTATGGTCAATGCAATATTCTAATTAACCCATTTCCAAGGAGTTTTTTAGGTTTTGTTTGGGTTTTTTTTCTTTCCTCTCAGAAGTGCTGCATACTACTGATACCATATTTACAGCCTGGTATTTGGCCAGATTTATTTCCCCTTTCTTTAAAGTATCTACCACATTTGTTGTTTTTCAGCAGTACAGTAGCATTCTGACTTGGATTTGGTGAAATCTCTCTTGCCAGCTTTGTGTAACAGCTCCTCCAGCTTCCTGTGGTAGAGGTTCCTTGACACATCCCTACTAAATGCAATGCATGGGCCTCGGCATTTTACTTCTTTTCAAGCTGATCATTTTTGTTTCCACATCCTCCTTTTAGCTAGCTGTCCTGTTTTATCAAAACATCCTTTGAAAACCAAGGCAATATTTGAGCTTCTTTGTAGAAAATAGTAACGGTTCAATTAGAGACTGCTGAATACAACATTTTCCTCCTTCACTATTAAAAAGCTACAGCATTCCAGGCCTTTTATGACTTCTTTTCTTTACATTGGCAAGAGAAAGGTAAAAAGTTCCTTGTAAAAGGGAATATTGGATTTCTGAAGCTTTTGGTTAGCGTTGCCTGGCTATAAATATAAATAAATGCTCACACAATATCCACTGAAAAATAGTTGGATCAAATGCCCTGTTCAGCCACATCAAAACCCTGCCATGACTTGTGTCAGCAGATCACGTACACTGCTCGATGGAGCAGGGTTTGACAACTGAAAGGTGCATTTTTAGTGGCAGAGTGTTTGGAGTAGTTCAATTACGAACAGTACTTTTCAAGGATACAGCCACTCAGTGTAATGATTTCATCTGTTTCCTTGGGGGAATTATGTGCTGAATCCACACAGAGCATCTGATTGCATTTACCACCTGCAGGTGTTTTTAAAGTCTTTTCCTGGGTTTAGGAACTTTAGAGCTCCACACATCCAGTGGGTCTGATCATGGGTTTTAGAGCGGGTATCAAATTATTTCTCACGTATGGGTATCAAGAAAGTCTATTGATGTATCAGCTGGCACATCAGTTTTGTACATAGTTTACTATAAAACCCTACCAATAGAGAAATATATTTGTACTGTGGATACATTATTATAACAGAATGCTGAGTTTCTCAATGAGCCCAAATCTACTTTTTAAACAGTCTGTTTAAACCAGCTGTATGGTAATAAATGTCTCAGCAGAATGTTTTGGGCTTTCTAAGAATTGTATAGCACATTTAGAAAAAGGTTTATTTGCACTTGTGCATCATGTCTACTCACATTTAGGTGAAGGAAGCTCTTTCCTTGGTACTACAAGATACATTTCCATCTGTTACTGTACACTCAAACCATTATATACTATGCACTTGAGAAATAGAGCTCCATTCTGACATTTTACAGTTTTACATTGGGCTATGGTCTTTGAGCACAAATATTGCCTCAGTATTAAGATCTGTGACTTAACTTGTTTACTTAGATCTCTGATTAAAGAACAAATATTATGAGCACAACAAACTCTTAGAGACTTATTTTAATAATCATTAGGATGTCTTGTGTGCCTACAAACTAAGACAAATACTTTAAGCTACTGATAAGATCCCTGCAGGTGTTGTAGTTGAAACTTGTGGACTTTGCAGAGCCTGTAGAAGCAGCTAAACAGGTCTTCACAAGAAAAATCTTCAGTTTTGAACACTATCCTTCCTTTATTTTGACTCCTTCCAGACAGCATCCTTATGATTGGCCAGACCGTGAATGTGCAACCACAAAGCAGCACAGAAACATCTAGAAACACTACAGCACCTTTCTAGATCATGAGTCTGGCAATATATTTTAGAACCCTCTCGGGAACTTTAAATACTGTAATCCTCCAAAGACAGAACAGGTCTCTTGTAAAGGATGGCATTTAAGTTAGAGCTCTTTTAGCAGAAATGCTTAGAAACTTGAGCAGTATGAAATAGTACAGGAAAAGAATTGTGATGAGCAGTCTATATCCCCCTTAAGCCGTTCATTGTAAGAGAGGTACTAAAATAGCTGTGACTGTGGGTCACTCTGCTCCAAAGCAAAGAATTTAATTCTTGATTTGCTACATTCTGCAAATATGTAATCTCAAATTACCAAATCAGCTTTATTACCATTTTCTAACAAGTGCAATTTTGACAGAACACTTCTGTCTATCAGATTTTCAAAATATCTCTCACACACCGCAGTGTACTGAGCACTTCACAAAACTGACCATTATCAAAGTCTCCTTTAACTGTGCTTTTATAATAGATTACCTCATAGAGAATATTTTATTACCAATTACATTACACTTGAAGATGTTTATGTGTTTCAATTAATTTTTTCTTCTTATTCAGGAGCCTGGCAAAGTGTGGAAGTGATAAAAGTGGGCTTATGTGTCTCTCCCTCTCTCTGTAACAGACAGAACAACAGGAAACCTGTACCTTGATATCCTTGACATCCACCTACTCATACAAACTTCCAGTCTGGATTCAGTAAATCCCTATGCAAGTATGCAACCAGATGTTCTGACACTGGGGGAGAAAAACCCACTCTGAAATATGAATGGGAATGAGAGCAAGTTCCTGCATATCCTGCCTTGGATTTTCTACATACCATAAGACACCTTTCCCTTCCCATGTCTGTTCTCTCTCTCAGCTCTGTGTCACCTCTAATGCTTCCCTTCCTAGATGGGACTATTAAAAAAATTTGGAAAATTGGTTCTAGCTCCCTCTGCAAGTTCCTCTCTAATTCTTAATTGTATTAGTGTGTAACCTGGATGTGGTTAGTTTTACTGAAAGCAAAGGCGAGCATATTCTGCACGGAAGTTTGATACCTGCTACACCTACAAGCAAACTGCTTTAACTACTTCATGGCTACATTCACTTTTCATTTTAATAACTTCAGGACACAGCTCTGAGGGTGAGCCAGTCCAGGAGCTGGACCTCAGCTTGGCTCCAACTCCTTTTTTTGAGTGGCACTTCCAAGCATGAAGGAGCAGGTCACATGCCTGTGACACAGAAGTGTCCCAAGTCCCATGCACACAGCCATGGGCACAGCTGGAGCCTGGCAGCTATTCCCTGTCTTCTACAAGGCAGAGTTTAGAACCTGCTCTTGACAGCTTGACACAGCTTTTGAGAGAGACTGACAAGATATAAACATTTGCACCTGATTTTAACCCCAAAAAGCAGTCTAGAATGGCAATGGAGGGAAAGACAACCCTTTAGGACATGATTTGTGTTATCTAAAGGATTTGGGAGTTGCTGACTGAAAACACAGGTAAGGATGATCTGTGCTCAGATGCCAACAAAACACTGTAGTTGTCTAAAGTTACTGAAGACCAGTACTCCTTAATTTCTTGAACTTTTTTGAAAACCAGGGGGCTAAACAGAGACACACCCAAGCTAACTTTCCCACAGGTAGAAAAGCAGGAACATAAAGTCAGCAGTCATTGACAGAAGAGTTGAAAGCCTGGGTTACAGCCAGGGTTTACTGCTACTTGTGCTACACAGTTTGTTTCGGTGTACTTTTACAGAGACTGGTCTCAGTCTCAGCAGGTAAACTTATTTCTTTATATTTTTTTTTTAAGTTATATTGGGAATATAATACACTAATTATACTTCTTCCCTCAAATTATTTTCAGTAGCACTCAGACCTTTAATCATGATCTGCAAGATTTACTGGACCGTGAAATGCTTTCTACTTACTGAGCTGTGTCAGGCTATGTTTATTTTATGTTTCCCAAGAGGGGCTATAGTGGGCTATTATCTCCTTCCGTAGCAGTAGACGATTTGTCCACTGCCAATTCCAGGTTCCACAGTCCAATAGCTATGACCACATAAGTTAAGTAGTTTCAGAACAGAGTTAACGATGGCAATGCAGCTTCTGTTGTGTCATAAAGATATTATACAGATAATGGCTTCGAATCTTGGTTCTTTATTTCCACACAATATATTCCATATTTCTAAAATTCTTATTCTTGCCATGACCTATCTTGGCGCCATGGAACCAGTCTATTTATGAGTCAAAAAACATATCAATGTGTCCATAAAATAAGCAAGATATTTTTAAAACATTTTATTCCTCCCTATGCAAAATAATCACAGGTATCTATCCTGCATGTAATAGAGACCGATTTAGAAAACTTAATAACACTGTATTTGGACAACATAGTGCTATTAAATGGATATAGACAAGATATTAAAAATTCTTTCCAACCCACTCTGTATTCAAAATTCATCATTCTTCATGCGACTTTACATTTATATCAGTAACAATTTTTAGTCCAAATGTCCTCCAAAACTGAAGTTATCTTAGATCTCACTCCAAGGTCTTGTTTTATCTGCTCACATACATGTGTTTTTTCCTCTTAAAGTGAATTGTAATGAACAGATTTTTTCAAACTGAAAGGTGAAGTTGATGCAAGAGGTTCAACTGGTTCCTAGAATTGCACAGCCCAACTTTTTCACAAACACAGCAAGGCTTAAAGGTAAAGGAAGAATGCTGTGTGTTCAACAAAACTTAAAGTCAAATATTTAGCTAAGGATTAGTGAAAAAATTTTACAAGCAAAGAAAGGTACCTATAAAAGCACTTTCACCTCAATTTAGCAGTACATTTTTTGTACTCTTGCCTGTGAGAAACCATCAGAGAAAGAAAGACTTGGGTTACACAGCTTGACCTCTTTCTGGATGTATCCTCAGTTTTACAACTCTCTTCTCTACCCTGAATTATTCAAATATCTTCATGTTTAAAAGCAAAATTGCAAACATAAAAGCCTCTGCAGTCCCCCAACTGTTTTACAGCTTAATCTGCAATTTCCGTCCTTCCTGTTATACTTATTCTGCTGGATAAGTACAATATGCAGGCTATTGCCAACATTACGAATTATTTGTGTGTCCCCAGAGTTTAAGTCCAAACTTTTCCTCTCTGCACATATCCTTCCTTTTTGTTACCAGTACATCCTTCAGAGATATGATTCCTGTCACATGCATATATTGTGAAGCTCAGCATCTTCAGTATATTATCAGATTCTGCAATAGCTACATGTGACAATACATGATGAACTTTGTGAATAGAATTTCCTTCAGTCCCATTTCCAAACACACACTGAATTTTTTAGGGGTCTGTTGCCAGACACAGTGAAGGTAATTAGCTATTCTGAGATATCTGTTACATAAACACTTAAGTTGTTTTCTCCCAACTGTTTGTTGCAGACTTTTTCAGAGTCCTCCTGAATTGTTTGACTGAAATGAAATTATTTTTTCTCTAGATCACACAAAATAGATAGAAGATGTAATATATTGCAACACCTTGGAAAAGAAATTGAATTTCATTTCTTTCACCTCCTATTTCTCCTTGTAATCTCATCACAGTCAATAGTAAAATTTTATTGCATGGGGAATTAAAAATGATCAGTTTTACACAAAGAACAATCTGGGCTGAAGAACTTGCAGGCATTACCTGAATTCTGGAGTGGCTGAGTGATGATTCAAGTAGTAGTATGGAACTATTATTTTAAATTTCCAATGGATTAAAGTGCTTGTTTCACTAACATCTAAAGTTGTGATAGTCAGACCAGATGCTTTAAAGTGGTCCCAAACTCTGTTGCACAATTAGAAGGAAGAAGCAAACCTGTTAAGGAGAGACCTAAATAAAGCCTTCACAGAAATTTAAAAAATAAACCATGTCTCTTTTTTTTTTTTCCTTTCAATTATAGAATTTCTAAAATTATCTTGTCAGTATTCAGCATTTTGTTTTCATATCTGGAGATACACTGGATGATAGTAGGCAATATAATAATTGCACACTATATTACAACAATTCATTTAATCACTAAGAAAAAGGTACCAATAAGCACAAGTGAAAAATCTACAAGCAACACATTATTGTAATTCATGTGTTTATAACCTTGTGCAGCCTAGGAAATCAGTTCATATCTTTTATCATGAAAATTATCTTCTAATAGTGTTGGATGAGAAAGATCGTGTATGATGTGAATCTACACCTCAATGAAAAACAGGAACTACCACTTCTTCCTCAGCTTCAGAGCTTGTAGGTCACCCTAAAAGATTTCCAAAAATCAAAAAATGTAGGGAAAATTTAACAGCATTATTTGTATATTTAAAATTTAGCAATCTCGTCAAGATCTTTGATGACAGTAAAACAGGCTGCAGTCTGCTGAAGACATGAATGATCAGATGCCCAGGAACTCATCTTCCAATTGGTTCACATTTAGCTGATCAATTCCTGTTATTTTAACCAACTACAAAAGGTGCTCCCAGAAAAATGTCAACCTGTAAAAAAAAAATTCTATTATTTTCCAATTTCAGTAATAGCACAGTTACAACATCTCTTACTAGAATTTGATATGACAGGTTTCCAAAACTCAGAAGTACCAAAGATAAGGCAGAGAGTTAGGAAAAGATAAGCAGAAGAGTTGAGTGAGTTGCAGGCACATATTCTACATCTCCAACTCATAATTCTGCTTCTATTTTGTCATCATTTGAGAGCGTTGACCTATATGATTCATTGAATAAAAATAGAAATCCTCTGAGCCTGGCTACTTCCCTGTCTTACTGAGGTGAGCTCCTGCTGCAGTCACTTTGTTAAAGAATGATGTCTGTCTTGTGCCCTCTCTCCTTTTTAACTACACCCTCGTAATATCTATAAAAACGCGGCACATCTGGAACCTGTGCTGTCAAGTCAAACATTTGGCAAATTTTTCAATGGTTGCAAATTGAGGAAGAAAAGGAAGGAAAGGGGATGATTGGAGAACAGCAGTGTAAATTCCCATCTCTGTTTTCCTTTAGGAGATGGACTTGAAGTATCAGCGGAGAAGTTACAAACAGATGTAGTCAAAGAAGAACCAATTTATCCAATAGCCCTTAATATTAGTAAAAAAGATTGATTTTATGATTGTGCTGAAAGACCCTCATCTGTACTGAACTTGCTTTGGAATTAGAGAGACTTCCTGTGTTTTTTCACTGTGACATATAATAGTATCTTGAAAATAAAAAAAGGAAATGAAAACTAATGGAGAAATTCTATTTCTTTCTGTTCTCCAGAGAGTTCAGTTAACCCTGAAAACACCCCATAAAACAAATGGCCCCACCTCCCCCCCCACAAAAAAAGAATCACCAGGCCAAAGAAAGCATGACCCAAACCACAGAACTGCAACATCCATAACAGAAGAGTTTTCCAATGCTCATAATCCTGATATAAGGTGGAGCTTCTCCTCTTGTATTTTCTGGCTGCATTTTAGCTTTTCTTTTTAAGAGATATTTAAATGAAAAACTCCTTTGAAATTAGTCTCATTTGTATGCTTTGGCAACTGAATGAAGTAGCTGAAATCAAAGAATACAAGACAATCTCCAACTCAGCTTTCCAGAGAATGTTGTTAATAACCTATCAAGTATTTCACTGAACATAAAACAGATATACATAATAATTTGTAAGCCGGGGGCCAGATTTTGCACGTCTTGGTTTAAATTCTTTTCATAGCCTTATTCTGGGTTATGGGGGGAAAAAAAAGCATTTTTATTTACCTTAAATTTGCTCATTGCAGCAACAAAACTTAAAAACATTACCAACCCAATAATCCAAATTAAATTCAGAGTGCTATGTTCACCTTCCCAAAGTTTCCATGCACCTAACATTAAATCAATGTAATCTGAATTTTAACCTGTGGAACCATTACAATAAAAAGAAAGGCTGCAAGCCAGCTCTTTAAATAGTACTATAAAATCAGTAAGGTTGGAAAAGACCTCTAAATCCAACCCTTAGCCTAACACTGCCAAATCCACCACTAAACCATGCCCCTAAGTGCCACATCTACATATTTTCTAAATGCCTTCAGGGATGGTGACTCCACCACTTCCCGGGGCAGCCTGTTCCAATGCCTGCTAACCCTTTCTGTAAAGGAACTTTTCCTAATATCCAAACTAAAAGAAAGAGAAAAACAGTTAAAAGTGATTATTAAATAACTTTTCATGTGAAAAAAAAAAAAAATTGGTATACATATCAGAGAAAGGATATCAGAATTAATACATTATGTTCATTCAGAAAAGGAATAAACAATCACCATTTTTCCCCCTATAGTTTCTGTTTTACATTAAAAAAGAAGTCACTGTTTCATACATATCAGGAGAGCATTTCTATGCCTCAGGAAACAGGAAAATGTGTTCACAGGTTACATCTCTGAACTCAGCATTCAAGGTACAAAATCCACACAAAACAAATCTTGAACTCAGACATGTATTAAAGAGGATTTCTTTCATAATAGAAGGCTGAGGTCTGACAGAGAAAGAGGTTTACTTTTTGAGAGGTTAAAGAGAAAAGACGAAAAAGATTTACTTAGATATTCTAGACCTACGTGAAATAGCAAAAGCAGAGCCTGAAAAACAGTACACGCCTGAAAAATCCAGATTATGCTATCAGCAGTGCTAGCCATAGTACAAGGGCCTAGATTCCTCCCAAGTCTTTCTGGGAGTCAGCATTTCCATTGTTTAGTACTAGCTGACTGCAAGTCTTCACAGAGACCGGGCCAACAGCTGGTACTGTGCCAAAGGAATTAGACAACCTGAAGATGTCATAAGGTATCATCAAAGTTTGCATGCTGTAAAGCTGCTTTTAAAACAAACAAACAAGCAAGCAAGCAAACAAACAAACAATTAAATAGATACGCTGTGGTCTGTGTTTTAATTGGTTTGTAGTCCTCTGCTTTTCAGGGATATCAAGGAATGCTTGATGGCAAAATATGACAAATCGCTGTTTTCTTCCGGAGCTTGCAGACAGACTGAAACAACAGCTCAGATGAGGTGTGACACACAGCAACACAATTTACTCTAATATAATCTGCTTCCCCAAGAAGAATACTTTGCCAGGAATTGTAAACAAAATTTATTCAATTCAGAGTCCCAAGATCAGGGAAAAAAAAACTCGTTGGTATCATTGTTGTGCCTGTAGTAATAAAAACAAAATTAGACTCTATCTGAGCTAGTGAAGATGGGGGAAAGACCAGAGGGCACAGAAAAGGCTGCAGATGGCTCTGCTATCACAAATAGCAAGCTCACTTAGCTTACCCAAAAAGTAAAGTGCTATTTTAATGAGGCTAGAAGAGGCAGGCTTATAATGAACTTCCTGAGTTACCTTGGAACAGGCCTTTTGAAGGAATGGGGAATAGAGTTAATTACTTGCCTTTTTCTTGGTGTCTTTTTTCCCCTATGCAAACTTCATATGCAAACTGCACCTGTGAAATAACAAACCTCCTGTGAAGAATAGTTGTGGCATATGTGCTTGCAGCCCATCAGTATGCTTCTAGTGTGCAAACTAATTCAAAACAGCTTTAGGCTTAAACAGGCCTCCTATCAACTCAGAAGCAAAAGAGAAATCCCTTCTCAGTCTCATTTTGCAGACTGCTAAATAAGGTGAGCAGAACCATATTTGCACATCTCCCTGTTTATACACAAGGGACCACAAATCAATAGTTCTTCTTGATGTTGCAATCGGAACCCCAACAGTAAGAATCATAAATGCCACAGGAACAACCAAACACAGCTTTGGATGGGAGGGAAGGGGGAGCAGAATAAAGTTGACCTTCAGAAAGGTCTATCTGGGCTGAGCTGCTCCTGGCTCCCAAGATCCCCAGCCCTGGGCAAGAGCAGGGAAGGCAAACTTCAGTGAACATTTCTTTATATGGTCTTACAGCACATTCCTGTCTGAAGCAAGGGGACCTATTTCATTCTCTGGGGTTCTTTTAAGCAGAGACTGCTGCTTTTGCCAAACTGATGAACTATAAAATGATTCTGCAATATTCACAAAGAGGGGATGGGATGAGTTGCTCCAGCTTTATTTTCAGATGATGGTTTTAAATACTGAGCATAAGTACTTAGAAATCAAAGGCTCATACTAACTCTCTTTAGTACAATTTTCCCTGCCATATGTGGGATACCTGTATTGACATTGCCTTTTCAGGACTGAATTAGGAATTTAAATTGGACACACTTAAAAAAAAAGGTGAAAATTGTGTTTGTAAAGAGACAATGGTAACATAATTAGGTTGTCTGTTGAGATCCAAGTTTATTTTCTTTTTTGTTCTAGCACTGACAACAGAAGCGAATTGCATAAAAATTTATTTTCTCTGTCTTGGAAAAGGAACAAACATTAACTGGTCATAAAGTAAACTGTGTACATTACTTTAAGAATATATTTAATCTTGTTAAAATAAATATGTGTTCTATGTGCAAGGCTACTTATCCTTTCAAATAATGTTCTATTTTAGAGTTAAAAAATGTTATGCAAGCTGTTCCTTGCCTATGTTCTTATATTTTTGTCAATTTTCATGTAATTAAAGACCACTAACTTTAAAAAAAAAAACCCAACCCAGCACTCCAGTCCAAAAACCAAAAACTTTGTATGAGTTTGTATGTGCTACAGTTTTCCATTTTGATAAAATGATACAGCATTGTTCCGTCGAATAAACAAGATGCTACTGTTTTATGAGGACATAATTTAACTCAATGTTTTCCAGCTAACAAACATAAGAACATGACCCAGAGACCAGCAGCTTGTGCTGACAGAAGGAGTCATGGTAAAGCACCCAAATATTCTGTCAAGACTTCCTTACAAATTATGTGAGGACAGAAAAAGAGAGACCTCACCCACACATGCATCAGGCATTTTTGCTTTGTTTTGTTCTTTTAAACTGTTGGGTTTCACAGGTTACCTTTCCCTCATTTGAAAAACAAGATTAGTAACACCGCTTTTGGTAGTTTGCCCAAACATGAAATCTGTTTCTTTTTTCTTCATGGAATTGGAAAGTCAGATATATTGCATTTAAAGAGTGAATGAAAGAAGAATATTGGAGGAGTTGGAAAAAGAAAAAGCTTCTTTAGCTCTAAAATATATTGTGGAAAGGTCAGGAATGTATCAACCCCCTGCTTCATTCCTCTATTGGCATTTTCAATAACGGCAACAGAACAGACTCTCTTTTAATATGAAAACGGAATAATTTTGGTAAAGCTGTCACAAAAAATTTTAATTCTATTCAAAGGAAAGGCTGCATTAATGCGTTCAACTCAGAAAAAAAAGTCTCATTGCTAAGGTTATTGTTTTGTATAGAAGAGAAAAGCTAGACTTGAGATCTAGAAGCTGGGAATCTACCTTCTGACTTGGTTTTATGAAGCATTTGGAGAGAGCTGCAGACTGTAGTGCCACATCTGTGCAGCCAAATTTGGTATGAAATTTGGGTTGTACCCATAGCTGAAAAGACTGTCAGGTAAGAATTCATCTCACAATTGGTTTAGTTCTGTTAGACTGGTTGTATTAATTATCAGCCTACTTGCAGAAATTTTGCATTGAATTCTCAAAGAGCAAAATTATCCAAATTATTAATTACACCAAACAACACCACACAATATGCAGTACAGACACAAATACTCTCTCTCTATTTTCAATTCCACTGTTTACATTGTACTTGATTACTCCACTTCCATTTATTTTGTAACTCTAATACATGTTTATTCTGGTTACAGTTGACTTCAGGAATCAGTAGAGCTGGTCCTAGTATGTGTCTCTGAAAAAACACCCAGCAATCCCTTGTCTGGAGAGTCTTCTACTGAAGCCTGAAGGATACCTATTTCAGGACTGTGAAAGCATTTCCACATAAAAATGGGGTTTTTTGAGGGGTGGGTGGGTAAAGCTCTGCAAAATCAGAACACATTTTCATTAGGAACTTGTACTAGTGCATTTTTCATTACTATCACTGCAAATATCAGCAAAACAATCAGAGAGCTATGATCTGATTGTATAATACTGATAAATCCTGGTATTTTTTCCTCCTTTTCCTCCACTTTCATCCTTCTTCCCAAAAACGCATTACCATAGGTCAGGATAACAGTTGTTTAGCACAGGCATACATTTGTACTTTTGTACAAATGCAATACTTGATTTGAAGACCATTAAAATAGTTCTTGTCCTGTGAACACACACACACAAAACCATGAAGTCAGTAATTACATTTTACATCATATGTCTGAGAACAGGCTTTTAATAAAAATATATTTAATATAGCAAGTACTGTCAAGAAGGGATTGTCATAGAGTGCAACTGCACAACAGTTTTGGCAACTGCAAACTACCTGGCAGCAGTCTCACATGTGTACAATAAGCATATGTTTTAAGGGTAAATTTAGTGGAACAGTACAGCTTTAGCAGCATCTAGAGAATTCCAGTAAAAAAGTACAGTTTGGAAATCCTTTGAGCTGCTTGGGTAAAGTTAAAAGAGTTGCAGTGCAGTGTTTCTGGCACCATTCTGTATGAAGTCACACATTCAGAGTGCCATGCTAACAGGATCAGCATCACACACAATGGTGTCTCAAAAAAGATGCAGTGCCAGTGTCCTTTATGCCTTTGGGTCTCTGCCTTGCACTCCTTCCCAAGCAGCCCTGATACCCTTTGCATTTCAGGCAGAACTGAGAGGTTAAAGCCATGGAAATCTTTCAGGAGGCAATACATTTTTAGAGCCTTCAGAGCAAGGGCTGAGCAGGTAATCCAGGTAATTCACCAACAGGAACCCTTAGATGCATTTATATCTGTGTATATAATACTATAATCAAGTCATCGAGTTATTGTTGTAACAGAATTATAAACTGGTGTAAAAAAAAAAACAGCAATAACTTGAGTTCTGTGGAGCATATTAGTTAAAGTGATCCTATGTCTGTTTCATTTGGTTTATTAATGAGTCTATTCATAAACTATATGACTAGCAAGAAGCAATTGTTAATAATGTAGGTTAACTGGATCCTACTTTTATACAAATAGCCTTTGCAAAAGATCGCAGTTAACCCTCTGTCTCCAAAAAGTGTGACTGTCAGAATTATTCAGTTAGTTCAGAGAAATGAGTAATCGAGTTACTGAATTTCTTTTAAGGATCTAAAATTTTAGTAATTTAAATTAAGAGTGATGAATAAAATTTCAAATGTTGAGAAAATTAACTAATTCTCAAAGGATAAATGACAGTAAGTCGGAATGATCTGCCGGATTTCTGCATAAATTTAAATGAAAATATATTCAAATAAAATTTTTATTGAAATTTCTGTGAAAAATTAGATGAGTTTAAAAATACGTGCAATGTGAATACAAACAGATTGAAGGGCAAACTTGGAATAATTTACTTGCATTGGTAGACTCTCATAATATTTTAGATTCTCACATTTGCCTTCCTTCAACTTCCATGTCTTTTGCTATGAACTTTGCAGAATATAGCAGCTGTGTGCTCATAAATAATTACTAGGGAGAAAAGAGCAAAGTAATCTGAGTCTTTATGCAGTTCATCTATTTCTTCTTTAGGCATTAGTTCACCATGGAGAAGTGCAAAATGAAAACCTGTTTAAAAATACTAAATCAATATTATGCACACCTGGATTTATTGAGGAAATGCAGCATGCAGCTGACTTGACTTATTATGAAGGGATGATTTTAAAAATTTTCAATGGCCGTGAGTTCAGTAAGAGCTGATCAGCCTACAGAAAAAAACAGAGATAGCCAGCACCAGTGCAAAATGAAACTATAAATTGGTCCTTTAAACTTAACTGTGTTCAGTGCTGACCTCTAGTTAGAAAAATATATGTGTGTATGTGCCCGTGGTACAGTTGTGTGTTTGTATAATTCAAGACAGATTCTTACTGGCAAGATTTTATTCTCAAGTGTAACCAACTGAGAGAGCTGCAGGATGCCCCAAAACACAGTCAAAATTATAATATTTACTGATGGAGATCCATTTAAAAAAAAAAAAAAAAAAAAAGAAAAAGAAAAAAATTTAAATCTGTCCCTGCAGTGCAAGTGAAGATATGTCCTAGAATTTTGGCTAATTATAAAGACTTGCTTTGAAACAGGAACTGACTCAGAAGGGCATAGGAATTTCTAGAAAAACACCTGCATTTCACCTTAAACCTAAAATAACAGAGTGTGTGAAATGTAAATATGAACTTCAAATTCTACTCTCAGTGTGGTGGCTCCCATAAAATATACCACGACAAGTAACCAGGCTTTTATCCACATACCTATATGGAGACAAACTCACTACCAAGATTATGACTCAGCAGGCTCCAAAATCTTGCTTTTTGCCGAAATTTTTAGATATATTTCTTTCTCTTGTAATAAAAGGCAGCTAAAGTTAATTTTATTTTTCTCTGATTTATATATATATTGATTAGTGAAACAAAAGCACAGCAAAACAAACTATATCCACGAATAACATGATATATAATGATATATAAACATGATTAGCTGAATGGGATCATTCATTTGATGAGCACAATTCAATATAGGGGTCAGGAAGCAAATGTTAATTCTGCTTTATATGCTTGCCTGAACCTGCTCCACGGTGTTATAGTGTTAAAACACTCTAAGAGATAAGGCTATACATTTCCCTTAAGGCAGTTTGAAGCTGACCCACTTCTGAGACAAGGAAATTCAGGTCTATTTTGTTGCAAGATTTTCTTAATCCATATCTACATCATAAGACACAATGCCCAGTGCTCCACCCCTGCCTTTATCTGCTTTTGCTGTTCAGACTAAATTTTATGGGCCAAAGCTGGGACTCTCTCCTGGTTTTCTCTCTGGAAATGCCAATTCTTTCGGCTTCACAGAAGCATCCATTGAATGGGGGTTTTTGATACCTTTTTTAGACTTATTTATAAAAAAATCAAAGATCCCACACCATCCTTACTGCCTGTGGACTGTTTTCAGTTCCTTTGCAGCAGTGCTTGAGTCCAGGGTAACAAGTGCCCAGGCAGAAACTGGTAACAGGCAACAGTTAAGACAGCAAAGTTTTAAAAACCAAATAAACAAACAAACACCCCTCCCAAAAAAAAAACCAAACCAAAAAAACAACTAACCAAACAAAAAAAACCCACAACCCATGTGCAAACACAACCAGTAACAGGCTCTCTCAAAATGAGCAAGAGCAATTATCTGTCCTGACTAATTAGTAAATTCATTGTGTAATTCTCAGGAAAAGAGGAATGCAGTTGTTTCCTAGAAGGAAGAGCTCTCTGAAGCCCTATTCCTTGACCATTTATATAGCACATTAGGGAGAGAATCAGAGTTCCTTTATCTTGCAATTTAATTAGGTGAATGTTTAAGAAAAACTAATTATTTGGTAGACCCTCGATTTGCAGTTCTCTCATATGAGTGCATAACTGCCAGACAGGTTCCTAATTACATCCTATCTACTGTTCAATCTATTTCATGTCCAAAAGAGAGAGATGAATATGTAGTTCCTTCAGAGCTGTTATCTTCCATTCTTCTTTGTATTTTTTCTGTAAGCTTGCTAGAGTAGAAATGCTAAATAAAGTAGTTCAGCATAGCAGACCAGAGTAGGTAATTGTGCTTTCCTGTTTTAAAATTTTTGTTCTTTTCCAGGCACCTTATGTCACTTTTGACATTGGTTCTTACCATTTTGCTTGAATAACCAAGGACTCCTGTTCTGCTGTGAAAAAGAAGTGTTAATAAGTCTACCTCTATAACATTTTTACTGCCAGTCACTGGAAAACTGACACAGTAATTGGAGCTGGGAGTGACATTTTTGCAGTGAAAAAAGTCAAATGCTACAAACACTAAGTAATTTCTTCCAGGCTTTGGTTTAACTCTGAAATATGCAAGATAATTTCTCCTAACTATAGTATTTTAAAGCCAGAAATGAATCATAATATCTGTAATGTGCAGATGCACACTGTAATTTAACTGGTCTTTAGTACAATGAATCTCTAGTGTGAAATTTTCCTTGCTAATGATCAGCATAAGCTATGGCTCTTAATGCAATTATGAATCCAAGCCTCACCGTCTATCGGCAACTGAGTAACAAGATGGTATCATTAGACTTCTCATTTCATTCACTCATACCTATAGGGAAAAAGCAAACATTATTATAAGCAACTCACTTCTTCTATCACCAAAAGGGACCCTATCATACATTGAATTACATATTATAGGCTCTTCATTCTCCTGGGTAAGTAAATAAACTGTTCCAGCACTGGCCGTTTCTCTTTTAAATGGGATTTTATTTTGAATAACATTAAAGAAAAATAAGGCAGTCTAGATAAGGAAAGAACCCTTCTTGATGCCAGAAGCAAGCAAGCTTTTCAGCCTTTTTTGAGAGATTCCTCCCTTTGAAGTGCCAGTGTATGCCCTCCATCCATTGTCTGAGGGCTTCACAAACAGGATCCTTCCCCGACCCTGGGCTGTTTCACCAAGGCCTGGGAGCCAGCTCTATCCCAGCTTGGCAGCTCCTTTCCAGAGCCTCCAAGGTCCCCAGAGGTGCTGTGGGATGATTCCCCACCCGACCTGACCCAGTAACCTGGTGGGAAAGGCGCTAAATCTTTCCCATCAGTAGAAATGCAGCACTTCCTTGGGGTAGGCCCGGGTTGATAAAAGTCTGTGAAGGCCTAGAACAGAACCATCAGCTGTTGATTGTCAGATAATACCATTTTCAGCAGCAGAAAGTCTGTCAAAAGAGTAAGTGGGCCTTCTCTAAAGGATTGCAGAAATTCACTCTATAGGCAAGCACCCTTTCTCTGTTGCACACCCCTGGAAGATGGGTGTTTAGAGCCACCAGCTCTACAAGATGGGCAATGTTAGCAGATGTGTCTGCTTTGGAAATCAAAGGGAGTGTACTGGGAGAATAAACACTGTTCCGTCTGCTCGACCTTGTTCTATACCATGTGTCAAGACTACACTTTAAAAAAAACCAAAACCCCCCAAAAAATATATACAATATGTATACACTCCAAGTATTTTGCCTACCCCAACAGACTGAAGAGTGTTTATTAGTCCCTCCGCTTGAAAATCCCTGTGTGAGAGTCCAGTCCTGTTAAGACATTTCATCTCCTCTATGATGACATTCCCTCACACCAAACAGCACTTCTAGAAAAAAAAGAAGTTATTTCTTTACTCTTTTTTTTAAAAACCTTCATAACCTTCTTCCTAAGAGAGCACCTGACCTGCTTAGCAGCTAATACCTCACACCTAGAAGGCTCCGTACAACCCCTTTAACAAGATTCACCTGAAAGTGAGGATAGCTTCCTCTAACAGGGATGGGATTATAAAGATCTGCTTGAGAGAATGTGCAGTGGTAGTTTTAGATTAAGGGTTCTTTAACACATAACAGCTAAAAGAAGAATGTTATTAAGGAGGAGCCAGTAGCTGGATGGATGTGTTCTCATCTACTAACATTCTTCTCCCAAAGTAAAATTAATCTTAAAGATTAAAGATCTAGTGGTAGTTTTTTGGGGGTGGTTTGGGGTTTTTTTTGTTTGTGGTTTTTTGGTTTTTTTTGTTTTGGGGGTGGGCTTTTTCCTCATCAGAACACTGATATTGATATTTTGCCTATTCTTTTTCTTAAGACCAGCTGGACTGAGAGAGTCACTGCCGACTCAGTAGAGCAGTCCTCATTACTGTACTGTTCAGATGGAAAAGCTGTGCTGCCCTTATTTTTTTTTCAGTTGTCACAGAGGACAAAATTTGAGGTGTGGTATATATTCTTCTGGACTGTGTCCCTGAACTCAGCATTTCTAAATCAGAAACCGAGCAAATACAGAAGGATCTTCAGATGACTTAGCCAACTAAATGTCAGATAATTCTGGTGGGTGATTGTTTAATCTTTTCTGTAAAATCTCCAGTGATGTAGACTGTCACCTTGTCAGGCTGTTTATCCTCACCCTTATAGTCAGCACATTTTCTTTTCTGTCATCTAATCTACATCTTCTTTTCTGAAAATTAAGTTTGTTAGTTCCTGTCCTATCCTTTAGAAAAGTCTATTGCCTTTGAACTTGTAGCAACCATAGCTTTATATAATTAAAGAACTATTACTACAACTTTTCTCTAAATTAAACAACTCCAGGTCTTTCTATCTTTCTTTAAACTTTTTTCCAGGACCTCTGATCCTCTTTTGTTTTCTGCTCAGAATTCTTTAAAAGGTCACAAGTAAACCAAACACAATACTTCAGCTGCAGCCTTATTAAAATGGAAATACTCTGAGCTTTGCACACTCTACAGACAGTAAGATTTGGGGTTTTTTCTGGAAGCAACATGACCCTGTTGATTACTACTTAGTCTGTGATTCACCTTATTCATTCTATCTCTTCTTGTATTTAAACAACTTGCACTTTGTACATGTTCTTAATTAATTTTCTTTTATTGTTTACAGACAGTTTATCCAGTTCATGACTGGACCTCATGTACAGAAAAATTGCCTGGAAAGTGAACATGTAAGCTGACCATCCTGTGGCTGAAAAGGAGACAGCTTGCCAAGTGACCTGCTTGAAACCTCAAAAAGTCAAGCTGCCAGAAATAGAATATTTAATTAAATAGAATATTGTTATTTCTGGGTGACTTCTACATACAGTCAGGTTTGAAAAACAGAAGGTAACATAGGTGCAGTAAAGTGACCAAATTTATACAGTGCCCTGTTAAACTAAGGGAAGAATGCTGTAACCATTAACGTCGTCAACATATGAGTTTTCATTTTCAAAATATTCATCTGGCCTCCCATATATAAATTTACTAAGGATAAAGGGATTTTACCCCCATGCTATGAGGCTAAATAAAGAAATAAACAGAGTGAGTGCACTGTAATAACTTCTGGTTTTACACAAAGAACAAGCCCTTTCATGTTTACAGCACTGAATGATTGATGCTCCCAAAATCTGTTTTAATATCCTCCTTGAAGTATATTTCTGTTATTTAATTCTTTGTTTTATTTTATTTCAGCAGCTAGGTGCATATAATCTGCTGCCTTTCCACCAGTACTTGATAAAATAAATGGAGATCTATTAAAAAGTGGTTAATTTAAAATAAATTGCACGGTTCCATAAAGAATGCTCTGGTACTATGCTTCAACATTAAATGAGATGAGGTGACTGAAAGCCACTATCACGGACAGAAGGCAGCAGCATTCAGTTTGTGATATGTCAAATAAGAATATTCTAATACCTAGGTCTAGTGACTCAGACATACTGAGTTCCTGCAGATAAAGCTTCATGCTATACTGAAGCACTGAAGGTGCTTTGCAAGGTGGTGTTGGGATTTGAACACATTTGAAAGCAAAGGGCACAGCCAATGTTACAGAGCTGATACGATAATGATAGCATGTATACCCCCAGCTTGAGCCTCTGGGGTTTTGGCATGTGAATTGAATGGTTTCACAGAACATTTCCATCAGCAGGAAACGAGGGTACAAGATATCCAACAGAATTACAATCATGCCATCACAAGGGTAATTGTCCTAGAACTGAGAAAACATTCTAGGAACATTTTTATTGAAACGGATATAAATTTCTCAAAACAAACAAAAATTAAGCAATGCTTTTTATTTCAAAGTGTTTTCTCAATGAACCTTTGACCAGTGCCTTATTTGGTTTGCTTCCAGGGATGGGCCATTCACACCTTCTCTGGGCAAACTGTCCAATGCCTCACCACCCTCACAGTGAAGAATCTCTTCCTAATATGTAAACTAAAATGAAATATTATTAGTAACCCCTTGCTGGTGACACATTTTTCATGTTAAATTCATCATTTAGCAACACTATGGCTGTGTAAGCTGTAGTAAAACTGTTAGTAATCTTCCTACCTAAAGACTAAACACCACACCCCATTAATACATTATAAGAAATGAAAAGACTGCAAAACATCTTGAGAGAAAGCTCTGAAATTGCTAGTAAGTCTTTTGGGTAGTGAAGAGACCTCCCAAGTTCAGATGTTTTCTAAGACATCCTGGATTAAACAATTATAAATTGACTTTGTCAATTGGAAGGACTGCAATGAATATATACAACCAAAATTAGCCATTTTGTTTGTTATGTTTGAACTGTTTTAGGAGGAACCAGGAGAATCCCTGAGACAGAAAATAATTGTTGTAAATAATGCATGGGAAAGTTTTACACTGATGCTTTCAACTGAAGATATGTGATTAGCATTTCCCTCCTCAATTGGCAGTTTTAGGTCACTGGCCTAGTCTAGCATGAATAAAATCAGCGAATGAAAAATGACAATCATGAAGGAAAAATTAAAGAAAGGCGATTTGGAAAAGGAACTTCTGCTACATCAAGTAAAGAAGATTAAATTTAATACCTCATTTAATGTCACCATTAATCTGTCATTGCACTGGGTCAATATGTGCAGAGGCAAATGGAGACAAAGAGGACACTGAGGGTAATGGTACTTATGTGCATTCCCCTCACTTAGAAAGTTTGACTTGGTAAAGATTAAACAGACAAAAAAAGATTACTCCTGCCCTTTGTAGAGCTCTGGTGTGCTCCCCAAAATAACTTGAGTAATCACAGCGTATGCCATCAGGCTCAGAAGCACAACTCTTGGAAAAGCACCTCCTTAGTACAGATACACCCTCTTGCCAATGGTCTCCAGGTTCTGGTAGAGCTGAGGAAATGGAGCAGCCCTCCAGGTGATATATTCAGCCAAAAACTAGAAACAGCTTTTCATTATCAATGACTTGATGTGTTCTTAGTTTATACTCTGACTTAACTCCCTGGAAGTCCTTGTGTTCCATCTATAGACAGATATGAACACACACATACACATATGTAGACACACAAATATCCCACTTACGAAGAAATTTTACGAAGCAAGTCTGACCACTCAGATTCAGGCACATGTTTAGATCACAATGTCTTAAGTGTGTACATTAAAAATGATTTCTAGAACAGGGCCACACTGTGCCTTCCAACCCAAACTATTTGGTGATTCTATGATTCTGTGCTACCTTAGGCTGTAGGTGTTGCTGAGTAGTTTCCAGTGTGATTAATAGTATTTATAGTAATTATTTCTAATAAAACTAATCTCTTCCTACATCTTCAGAATAGTGTACTTTAATACCATTAGTTACCAAAAATGCAAGCGTGGATCTTATTTTCCATTACTTTTCCTAGGGAACAGCTATTTGAAGTTATAATTTGGTGTTTGATCACAAGTATAAATGACTACCCTAGCAGCACAAAAGGTCACCCTATATACCCATTTAAATGGCGGGTTTTTTAGCATCTGATGATGATTACAATTCTTTCTGGTTTATGTATAACTGCATACACAGAAGGAAAAAGATTTTCTGGAAGTCACTTCAATAAAAGGGAGGTAATTGAGGGGAAATAATGGTAGTAAGCAGTTTGTGAGAAGGAAACCTCAGTAATTTTTAATGGCTTATCACTTGAACTTTTGAGTATTTGTAAATATTTTTAACATGCTCGTGCTCTTGGGATATCCTGACCTCTTGGACTTTGTAGAGTCAGAACTAAGTTCTCCAAAGAAACTAAAGTTGCTAGTTATAAATCTTTATTGTTTCATTTACCATTAAGTGTATTTCTAGTATGAAAGGGATTAGATAAATAATAAGACTCACATTCTACAGATAAAAACTTTGAAGACAAGATAAAACTTTTTTTCTTACATTAGAGGTAACAGTGGTACAGAAACACACATATGCAATACAGGAGCCTGAAGGAAATTTTAAGTCCCAGTCCCTCAATTAAACCATATTCTTGAATGAAATTAGAGATATGTTAACACAGTGTTAGACAGTGTCAAATCTCCTTAGTGTCACCCACTAATTTTCTGAAAACTGTCTGGAAAAGTCATAGAGTCAGCATCTCCTGTCTTTGTTTATTACACAATTAGAAAAATTTACTGGAGAATATGAAGGCAAAAGAGGCTTTTGGAACTTATACTTTTATTTTTCAAAACAGAATGTTTTCATGTACATGAAAAAAGGTAACTGGAAATACTATGTGCAAAGTAGACAAAAGATACTAAGAATCAGTGGTTACACCAAAGATTAGGCTTGAACAGGTAAAAAAGTTTGGTTTTTTTTTAAGGTAAGTTTTTCAGTAGAAAATGTGGTTTCTAATGTGTGTGTGGAGCACAGCAGAGAGGAAATCTATAAGTATATAACTTTCTAGGTAACAACAGAGTTGGTACCTTTGATGGTGCACTTGATTATGGGTACTTAATTAAGAGATTCTCACAAAAATTTCTGGACAGCTCTCTATACCTTCTGTGGAAAGGCAAAGACAGTCTTACACCTTGACTTTAGTCGACAAAGGCTCTTAGTCTGTACGGGTGATGTTTTAACATGATCCAATACAGCTGCAGAACTGAGAGGCACAGACATTTAGGTACTGCATCTCCCTAGTGACTGGTACAGGTCTGTATGTGGTGGCAAATTAACGAATGTACACTGACAATACAGGGACAAATATTCATTCTACACTTGTATTTCCAAGGGTTAACCCCCCTCAAACCTGTATCTGTTGTGCCAAAACCATCAAGGCCTGCTTCTTTTCAAAAAGCTACATTTTTTTAGTTAGATTAAGAATTTTTTCTCTTTTGCTGCTTGTTTTGTTTTTACTGCTAGTTATTTTTCCCTGGTTAGCGCCAAATGAGTCAAGAGACAGAGGTGAAAATTTAGGGCCTGACTGGCCTGTACTGGTGCAGCAACCTGGCTCTGTCCTCTTGTCACCCTCCCTTCAGACATTTCTATACAATGATCAAACTCCCCTGGAGACTTTTGTAGCTCTTCCCCCCCCTCCAGTCCCCTCAGCCTTTCTCCTTTTGAAGATGCTCCAGGCTGTGAATCATTTTCATGGCCTTTCAGTGGCCTCTCTCCAGTGGAGACAGAACTTCAAGTGTGGCCTCCCCACTGATGAAGAGGGGACGAGGATTCCTTCACTCAGCCTGAGGGCAACACTCCTAATACGGCCCAGGCTGCCCTCAGCCTTCTTTGCTGGAAGGACATGTTGGCTTCTATGAAATTTGCTGTTGACCAAAATCCCCAGGTCCCAAAACCGTATGGGCTCCCAGAGCAGACAGCAAATGTTTGTTTGCTGGACATTTTCAAGCACATTCTCAGTTCAAAGCAGAGGGAAGAAGGGAAGAGAGGAGCTGACAGAGTGTCTCGGGTTTGGAGACAAAACTTCAAGAGGAAACGCTCTGGAATGAGCTTCTCCTCCATAGGGAAAGAGCCTCCCTCTTTCCTCCACCAATGAGGCAAATCGGTGACAGCAAGTCAAAGTGGAAAAAAACGAACTGTTTATTTACACAAAACAAAAACAGGTAGAACAGAAAAAAAATCAAAATACAACAAATGCTTGAAGAAGGGAAAAAAACACACAGGTTGACAACTAGTCCCCCCAGTGTCCGGGAAGGGGAAGGGGGAGAAGTCCACGCAGCAGCCCGGAGCAGGGCAGATGGAAGAAAACCTGCGGGTCCTCTGGCAACAATCCTCCTCCTCCCAACAGGCGGAACAGTTCAGCGTTCCTCGGGGCTCGGACCAGCCGGGGCCACCGCACGGGCCTGCCTGGGCCGCCCTGCAGGCCCCGCGGATGGGAAAGAAGGGAAGGAAGGCAGGGAGACCAGGGGGAGGGAAAGGATAAAAAAACTTTTCCTCAGCTAGCAAGAACAAGAGGCGAAAAAAAAAACCCATGGAGCAGCAGGCGCTCCTGGGCACTCCCTCGCCAGCCCCGCCCAGACCGTCGGAGCCCAGAGCCGCTGGAGCCCCATCCGCTGAACAGACCCGAACCGGGTCCCGCGGCCCCGGCCCTGCCCCCCGGGTCCATCTTAAAGATACAGCGGCCTTGGGCATTAAACAGATGGTTATGGAATACAGAAGGCTTAAAACATCACCCTAGGACACAGAGTCATGGAATGCGTGCGGCTGGAAAGGGCCCTGCCTAGGTGCTAGGATCCCATTGGGGAGACATGCTTCTGCCTGAGTGAAGGTGAAGAGGAGAGCATATGACGACAACATACAGATTATATTTAACATGGTTTTTATTTAAAAAGAAAGGAGAGGTAGAGAGATAGAGAGAAATAGGAAAGGGGTCACAGAGAGAGAGAGAGCAGAAGATAATAATTTGGTACTAGAGAATCTTTAAGGCCCTTCCCTTCATTCTGTGATTCTTGAAGATTTGTGGATGTGTATTTAATTTTATATTATTGTCTACTACTACTACTATTTCATCTTCTTCATCTTAGCCTTCTTCTTTACTACTACTATTTCTTTTTCTCCATCTTAGTCATTCTTATTTTTCTTTTTCTTCTTTTTCTTATTCTATTTCTTATTGTTAATTACTACTATTATTTCTATTTATTCTTCTTATTCTTCTTGTTCTTATAGTTATTTTTCAAGTTATTATTCTTATTCTTTTTATTATTATTTACCACTATTATTTCTTCCTCATCTTCTCCTTCTTCTTCATTTACAGCTAAGATTTCTTCTTAATCTTCTTATTCTTATTATTATAAATCTTATTCAACTTACTATTTATATTGCTATTCTTTCCCTTCTTTACTACTACTACTATCTCTTCATCATCTTCTTATTCTTAGTCTTATTCTATTTTGTTGTTGTTTTTTAGGGGTTTTTTTGTGTTTTGTTTTTTTTTTTAAACTCTGACTGTTTCCTAAACCAACTTTCATTGTACTGGAAGAATGGCTTGTGTGGCAGTCCTGCTCCGCCTGGAGGGACACGTGCAGGCAAAGGCAGCCCCGTGCGGCTCCCTCAGGCCGCCGGGCACGCTCCGGGCCAGCCGCCACCCGCGGGGCCTGGCCTGGCACGGGCAGCGGGCACTGCTCGTCCGGCTGTGGCCTCAGGCAGGGGCAGCGAACAGCCCCCACAGCGCCCGCCTGGAGTGGGACAGGCGTTCCTTAGGGGGAGCTGAACCCTGCCCGAGGGCCTGGGCTCCCGGCTGGGGAGCTGAGGGGCCTGCGGGGCAGCAGGGGCTGTGCGGGGCAGGGCCCTGGCTCTGTGCCCCAGCTGCCTTCCCCTGCTCAGCCAAGGCCACAGAAGCTGCTGCCTTGGCCGAGTCCTGGAGAGCAGTGTCAGGGTCCTGCAGGAGCTGTGGGTACCTGGGGTTCAGCCAGATGGTGTGGATGGTGATCTATTCCCCATCCTCCTGCGACTCCTCTTTGTCACTGTCATCTCCGTCTGGGGACAACACTGGGTGAAGTGTGACTTCCCCTTAAAGAGCTCTTGGTGAATGCAGAGCTCCCGCTGGGAAAGCACTTTGTCGCTGTCATTTTCTTGGGACAGCTCTTCGTCTATCTTGTCTTCCCACTAGAACAGAGCTTGGTTCATGTTGTGTTTCCACTTCCCCTTCTCCCTGTCCAAGTCCCACTCCACAGTCTGCGGCTCTGGCAGCTCTGCCCCCTCTGCTGCCCACTCCCACTGCTCCCTGAGGGCTCCCGGCTGGGGAGCTGAGGGGCCTGCGGGGCAGCAGGGGCTGTGCGGGGCAGGGCCCTGGCTCTGTGCCCCGGCTGCCTTCCCCTGCTCAGCCAAGGCCACAGAAGCTGCTGCCTTGGCCGAGTCCTGGAGAGCAGTGTCAGGGTCCTGCAGGAGCTGTGGGTATCTGGGGTTCACCCAGAAGGTGTGGATGGTGACACATTCCAGGTCCTCCTGCAAGTCTTCTTGGTCCCTGCCGCCTTCCTTTTGGGACAATTCTGGGTCTTGTCTGGCTTCCCCTTCAGACAGTTCCAGGTGAATGGAGTGTTCCCCTGGGGAAGTACTTTGTTGCTGTTGTCGTCCTCTTGGGACAGCTCCTGAATTTCCACATCTGGGTGCTGGGATGGCTCTCGGGGTCTCTCCCATATGGAGAGATTCCTCCACTGGGGCAGGTCCTGGTCCATGGAGGGTTCCTTGTCTCCCTCCTCCCTGGCCCAGTGCCACCCTACCCACGTAACTGCTCTCTCCCACTCCTCTAGGAGCTCTTCCAGCCACCACCCAGGGGAGAGGCCTGGGGGCCAGCAGGGGCTGTGCGGAGCAGGGCCCTGGCTCTGTGCCCTAGCTGTGGGGGAAGGAGGCGACTGCCTTGGCACATCATGGCCCTCACCCCCAGGCAGCTGCCCTCCGGCAGCTTCCCAGCTTCCTCCGTCCCCTTTCCCTCCAGGGATGGCTGTCACCTGGGGCCTCATGCACAGGCCCGGCGGCTCTGTGGCAGGGGGGAGTTGGTGTTTGCCTCCTCTGTGAGCATCTCCATTGTGCTCTGCCGCAGAGGCTCTCAGGAAAGCTGCTTCCTCGTGACACAGCGGCTGTCCTGGGACTGTGCACCCCAGTGCTCTGTGCCCCTTAGATACCCCTCAGGCAGGGCAGGGCTCCGCTGTGTCACACCTCTGGGCACCACCATGTCCCACATCACCAAGGACCCTGACAACACGCCTGTGTCCCAAAGGGCCACACCTGACATCCCTTCCACAGCCAAATACACTGGAACCAGCATGGAGCAGTCCTCAGACTTGGGCACTTGTAGCCCCTGAGATGCCCAGAGCCCTGTGAGGCTTTGGACACGTCCCACACGACAGCCCAAGCCCCACTTGCAGAGCCCCGGCTTTGGAGGTTGGGCTGTTTGGGGCATGAGCCAATGGCCAGATGGATGCAGCCTGAGGGGTGTGGGCAGTTGTTGGGGTGACTCTGCCCACACCTGGGCTCTGGCAGGCAAGCACCTGTCAGGCACTTGCCATCCAGTGGGTGGATTTCCCTGCCCATGACAGTGAGTCAGAGGGTGGGTCGGTGGGCAGCACTGAGGTCTAGACACATCCCACTGGGCAGCATCCTAGCCTTAGCCATTTCCCCCTCTTCTGGACTGTTCTATGCTACTCCGTTACCCATTGGACCTCCTGTGTAACTCCCACCTCCCTACCTTCCACACTGGTCTTTTCCAAGTTGTGTTCTCCCCTTCTCCTGTACCCCATGGGTTATTCCCTTTTCTCTGCCCCCACATAAAATACCCTGCACACCCTCCCTCAGGGCCTTTGGTCCCCGGTCCCTCTGGAGCAATAGAGACTCTGGAATTCATACTAGTGAATGGTCCCTCTCAGTTCTTTATCTCTGGTGACGTGAGCCTACATCATCAGCCTCCTATCGTGCCTCCTCTGACAAGGAGCCAGCATGCAGGCACACCTGCTGCAGCACACCCTGCTGAAGACGATTCCCATTGCCAAGACATTTGTGGGAAGGACACTGTGTCCCCTCCAACTGAGGGCACGAGAGGAAAGGACAGCGTCAGGCAGTGGCTCTGTTGGAAATGATACAACTTTTAAAATGTTTAAGTCACTTTTCTCATGGGGTTTGTTCGCCTTTGCCAAGGTAGGGCAGGAATTGAGGGTTTTCTTCAATACCCTCTTTTCATTACCAAGGCTTTGCATTTTCCTGACTAAGGCCTCATGGACTTCAATCAACAAAAAGAAGATTCCTAGACTCTGAAAGTTTAGCATCTACAGGTTGGGAATAGCCAGAAGATACAGAGGACATAAATGGACATTAGCAAACCTGACCACCTGGTGTAGTTGGATACACCTTGTCTTGGAATGATTGATAAGAAAACCAAAGAATCAGGACCAAATTAGCATTGAAGGTGAAGGGATCAATAACCAACAGGAGAGCAAATACTAAGAATTGTGTAATTTAGAACCAGTGAACAAGAATTTCTTTGGGTTTTTTATGCATAAATATATGAAAAGTCTGGTGAAGAACCATGTGGGATGGAATGATTTCCACTGCACAACCTGGGCATGGCATCAGCTACAGAGATTACGAGACCTTTTTGCCCCACCACGTCCTGTTGAAGGGCAGACTCAAGCTGCCCTTTTCTTCCGGGTGCCTCATCAAGTCCTCTGCTGAGCAGAGTGAGGAAAATCCCCATTCCATGTTTCATTGTGTCTGCTGCCCACAACATCCATTCAGAACTAAGCACTTTGTGAATGCCATGCTGGATGACTGTTGTTATCAGGGGGAGGTTTGTGATCAAGGGAGGAAATTGTATTTGGATAGTAAATAAAAGTTTCAGAATTCTTGATTTCTGTCGCATTCTTTTTCAGTAGGTTCGGCTTTGATTTTCAGAGTGCCACCTTCTCAGCTTAGTGCTCTTTGTGCCCTCCTTTCTCTTCAGCCTTTCTCTGCCTACTCTGTTTCTTTCCTAGCATCCATCTGTACCCATGGCTGCTCCAGCCAAAGACACTCACCACATCATTTTTCCCAGTCCATGTGCTAAAACAACCCTTGATTAAGTTATGAAGGCTGGTCATGAAATGTCATTGCAAGATCTTGCTCTGCTTGGGTTTTGGCCCTTTCAGAGCTTTTCCTTAAAGGGCAGGAACATCTTTTCCTTGCCGGAAGATGGAATTCCAGACCATCGCACTGTGTGCCATGGATCACAGAGGGGAATTCCTGAGGCTCCCATGGTGCTGTTTCTGCCCTGCCTCCCAAGGGAGCTGTGCAGGCACAGGTGCCAAGGTCCCAAAGCCGTGTGGGCTCCCAGAGCAGACAGCAAATGTTTGTTTGCTGGACATTTTTAAGCATATGCCCAGCTCAAAGCAGAGGCAAGAAACAAAGGGAAGCGAGGAGATGACAGAGTCATGGAATGCTTGCAGCTGGAAGGGGCCCTGCCCAGGTGTTACGATCCCATTGGGGAGACATGCCTGCCTGAGTGAAGGCACAGAAGACAGCATATGATGACAACATATGGATTTTATTTAACATGGATATAATTAAATAAAAAGGAAAGGTAGAGAGATAGAAAAAAATAGGAAAGAGGTCTCAGAGAGAGAGAGAGCAGAAAATAATTTGGTACCAGAGAATCTTTAAGGCCCTTCCCTTCATTCTGTGATTCTGGAAGATTTGTGGATGTGTATTTAATTTTATATTACTGTCTACCACTACTACTATTTCATCTTCTTCATCTTAGCCTTCTTCTTTACTACTACTATTTCTTTATCTTAGTCATTCTTATTTTTCTTTTTCTTCTTTTTCTTATTCTATTTCTTATAGCTAATCACTACTATTTCTTCTTATTATTCTTATTCTTGTTGTTCTTATTCAACTTATTATCCTTATTGTTTTTTCTTCTTCTTCCTCTTATTGTTATTTACCACTATTATTTCTTCCTCTTCATCATCTTCTCCTTCTTCTTCATTTACAGCTAAGATTTCTTCTTCATCTTCTTATTCTTATTCTTATTATTATAAATCTTATTCAACTTACTATTTATATTGCTATTCTTTCCCTTCTTTACTACTACTACTACATTTTCATCATCTTCTTAGTCTTAGTCTTATTTTCTTTTTTGTTGTTGTTTTTTGGGGGTATTTTGTGTTTATTTTTTTTACTCTGACTGTTTCTTAAACCAGCTTTCATTGTACTGGAAGA
>VZRF01008655.1:17234-31886 GCA_013396875.1 Vireo altiloquus
AAGGGAAGGGAAGGGAAGGGAAGGGAAGGGAAGGGAAGGGAAGACCCCTGCAGTCTCTGGTGCCACAGCCCCTCTCTCACTTGGGATTTGGTGCCCTTTGAATCCCTGGAATTGGTTGCTCTCAGCGTTACTCTGACGAGCTCAGCCAAGAGATGGAAGTGCTGGGAGGGAGCCAGAGCAGAGCCTGCTCCTGCTCGGGGGTGGAGAAACAGCAGGGATATTTCTCCACCTCTCCTCCCTCTCTGTGCTCTGTGACACTGAGCAGCCTCCGGAAAAGCCTTTGGGAACCAGGGGCTGCTCTCTGCCTTAAGACAGGCTTTATTTTTTAATAAATAAAAGCTTATTTTTTTTAATTTATTAAAAATTTTTAATAATTTTTCATTTCAAAAAAATTTAATAAAATCCTCCCCAAAGTTTAACTTACGTTTTACAAAATCTCAGTCTCTAATTACATTTTTAATTTTCTAAACAGTCCTGATTTTTTTTATTTTTTTTGGTTATTTCCCCGGTGTCTCTTCTCCCATAGCTTGGAGTAGAAGCAGGGAGCTTCCAAGGCAAGCTGGGAATGGTTTGTGTGACTAAAATTTGGCATAGCTTGAAAAAAATCCAAAATTTTCCCCATATTTCCCCAAACTATCCAGTTCTCTCAGACACCTTCCCTGAGTGCTCTGAGCTGGAACTTCCACCTTCCCTGCCTCCTGATATTCCCCATTCCCTGCTCTTCCCTGCCACCACTTTGGGATCATCCCTGCACATCTCCTGGTCCCTTCCTGACCTCTCCAAGGGGCATCCTGCTGGGAATCCCTGCCTGGGCATGGGTCACTGGGCTTGGGACAGTGGGCATGGGTCACTGGGCTTGGGACACTGGGCATGGGTCACTGGGCTCAGGACACTGGGCATGGGACACTGGGCATGGGTCACTGGGCTCAGGACACTGGGCGTGGGTCACTGGGCATGGCACACTGGGCATGGGTCACTGGGCATGGGTCACTGGGCTCAGGACACTGGGCGTGGGTCACTGGGCATGGCACACTGGGCATGGGTCACTGGGCATGGGTCACTGGGCATGGGTCACTGGGCGTGGGACACTGGGCATGGGACACTGGGCAGGGGACACTGGGCAGGGGACACTGGGTGTGGGACACTGGGCATGGGACACTGGGCAGGGGACACTGGGCATGGGTCACTGGGCTCAGGACACTGGGCGTGGGTCACTGGGCATGGCACACTGGGCATGGGTCACTGGGCATGGGTCACTGGGCTCAGGACACTGGGCGTGGGTCACTGGGCATGGCACACTGGGCATGGGTCACTGGGCATGGGTCNACTGGGCATGGGACACTGGGCATGGGTTACTGGGCTCAGGACACTGGGCTCAGGACACTGGGCAGGGGACACTGGGCATGGGACACTGGGCATGGGACACTGGGCATGGAACACTGGGCATGGGTCACTGGGCTCAGGACACGGGGCATGGGTCACTGGGCTCTCTGGGTGGCACTGCCCGGCAGGGCCGGTGACCCCCCGGAATTCCAGCTGGAGGGGGAGGCAGCAGAGCCACGTGGGCTGTGCCATGGGGAGCATTTTCCCCATGAGTTATTGCCGGGTTAAAGGGTTGTGATAGTGCCAATATCCCGAGCTGGGTTATTGTGTTATTAATGGGAGCCTGTCGCTGGCCATTAGCGCCGTGATCAATCCCCGCTGACAGCGCCTGCTTAGGCTGTCACACTTTGTTTTATCTGCCATCCTTAGACTTTGACTAACTCACAAATTGCTAATCCAATCTCCTCTAACCCACTTAGGGGAGGACATTGTCTCTGTGCTGCTCAGACGCCGGAGCTGGGCCTGGGCAAGGACGTGCTGCTGGCAGTGGAGGTGGCTCCGGGGTGACAGAGCCAGCTCGTGTTCCACAGGGAGTCATGGAATGGCCTGGGCTGGAAGGACCTTAAATCCCATCTCATCCCACCCCTGCCATGGCAGGGACACCTCCCACTGCCCCAGGCTGCTCCCAGCCCCAATGTCCAGCCTGGCCTTGGGCACTGCCAGGGATCCAGGGGCAGCCACAGCTGCTCTGGGCACCCTGTGCCAGGGCCTGCCCACCCTCCCAGGGAACAATTCCTTCCCAATATCCCACCCATCCCTGCCCTCTGGCACTGGGAAGCCATTCCCTGTGTCCTGTCCCTCAGTCTCTCTCCATCTTTCCTGTTGGATCCTTCAGGGCCTCACTGCCCTCACAGAGAAGAATTTCCTCCTGCTCAGGAGAACTTCTTGCCTTAACCTTCAGTACTGACTTAACTCCAGGTGACTCCATGTGCTTGTTCCTCCTTGGATCTCTCATCTTCATCTCCACCTCAGCACTGCCACTGAACCATGTCCCCAAGTGCCACATCCACACGTTTTTTAAACACCTCCAGGGATGGGCACTCCAAACCTCCCTGGGCAGCCCCTGCCAAGGCCTGAGCTCCCTTTCCATGGGGAAATTCCTGCTGCTGTCCACCCTCCACAGGACTGAGATGAGCCATGGAAGGTTTGGACACGGAGCTGTGTCCTCCTCGCTGGAGATTCCAGCAATTCCTCATTTTCGGGAGACAACCTTTCTTTGTGCTGGGCTGTGCAGGAAGGCACCATTAATAACCCAACTCCCGAGCCCTTGTGCCTGCAAAACTGCAGCTGTAAGGACCAAAAAAGTGACAATTCCCAGCGTGTCCTCCCTGCCTGGAGCCCTCCCTCTCCCTGGGGAAGGACAGTACACCTGGAGTTGCTGGGAAAGGATAACAAAAGGTCTTTTTTTCCCCGGGATTGTGCAAGGTCTGCTCAGGAGAACGGCCCCGGTGTCACTTTGGGTGTGACAGGGCTTCAGTCAACAACCAGGGCTAAGCACAGCTCAAGCCTCCATGTTCCTACCGGCTTTGAGAGCAGCTTAAACTGTTTAAGCAGCTGCACTGCAGTTTAAGATTAAGCTGGTCTTTTGAGCGGCCTAAGCAGTTTAAAATACTCCAAAGGCTTAACATTAGAGCCAGTTTAAGTTGCTGGAGGGGCTTAAAGCAGGGATGAGCAGCCGGGATCTTCACAGGACGGGGCTTTGTAAGGTCTGATAAGCACTGTGGATCAGGGCAGGGATGTTTGCATGAGGCACAGCCCTCCCTGCCCTCCCTGCCCTTGTCCAGCCTGGATTTCTGGCTCTGTGGCAGCTCTGCCTTTATCCTGCAGCAGCCCAGGAGTTGCTCCTTCAACCCCAGAGCCAAGGAAAAGGGGGGAAAAACCAACTCCAGAAACCTTTTGTCTTAAAACTGGCGAAGGAAGGAGAGACCTCCTGCACTGAGCCCAGCCAGGGTGGAACAGGAGGCTTCGGAGCAGCCTGGAAGCAAGTCCTGCTCTCCCAGAGCCTGGCTTTGGGAGCCCTCTAAAGCAGGAGCCCTTGGGATGCTGTGGGACTGCCCTTCAAGGAGCAGGGAGGCTGAGCAAGGCTTAAGCTGCTTTAACTCTGCCTCAGGACTCGCCGCAGCCTTAAGGCCTTTAAGCCCTCGGGTGACACTGAGGATTTAAGGTCTTACACGGCTTTAAACGAGGCTTAAACACTCGCTCACCTTCACTCGGGACGCTTCCCTCCTGGGCAGCACCTCCTGCGTGCCAGGAGGGCCTGGACCCAGCTGTGCCACCCGGGAGAGGCCCCACAGCTCAGCCTTGGGGTCTCGCTGCCATCCCCAGGGCTCCAGGGAGTGGCACTGGGGGAAAAGTGGCACCTCCAGCTCCCCAAAAGCGTTTGGTGAAAGGCAGGAGGAGAGGAGGGCAGTGGTGTCACCTGGGGGACCTTCCCCATCCCTGCTGCTGGTGACTGAGAGAATCACAGGGGATTTTGGGGGTCAAACACATTCCCAGAGGGTTTGTTGCCTTTTTCTGGTCTTAACATTAAAACCAAAACATGGTTTATGGGGAAAAGGGGTTTTTATCTCGGTATTTATTTCAGAATCCTGGGGTACAGCACTTTGTCCAGGTGGAATGCCCTGAAAATGCATGCACACCATCACACCAAAATACACACAATTATAGGCCTTGCAAAATTAACATATTTATCAAAGATTCCCCAGTGAGAGGCTGGAGTGAAGCCCTCGTTGTGAGGAACCTTCCCCCTGGCTGGGCCTGTCTGAGGTTCCAAAATGTGTTCTGGAGAGGCCCTTGGTGTCTGGGGCTCCCAGGATGTTTGCTCTCCTGGTTTAACGGTGCCGTGGGGCTGAGCTGAGTTATCAGCCTTGGGAAGTTACAGTGTGTGGGCTAAAAGCACTGAGAATACATCAAACTATAAAAGAGTGTGTGAGAGGGGTATGAAAGAAAAAGCAAAAAACCATTCTGGCATCAGGTTCTCTCCCCCATTCCTGCAGGATCAGTGCTGGGATAACTCCATGCTGCTGACAGGAATCTGTCTCTAAAGCTTTCCTTCCCTTAGGGCACTCGCCCAGAGTGCAGCTCCCAGTTTGGGGTTTGTGATGCTGTGTAGAAAGATGATGTTGTTGTTGACCCTAGCTAGGGCCTGGTCCTTCCACAAAAGACTCAGAGTTCATGAATTGATGATCAGAAGGCTTTATTTATAGATAGATATTATTAAAAAGATGATTGAGAGAGAGAGAGATCAAGCAGCTTCCTCCAGCAGGTTCAGGAGCTGCGATCATCTCTGTGTGTCTGTCTGTCTGTCCAGCACCAGAGTGGAATGCACAACAAGAACAGAGAGGAGATCTTCCATTGGTCAGGCAAACACCTCACCATAAACATTTCTCATATTTACATCCATTTACATTCATATTTACATCCTTTTCTCATATTTACATCCTTTTATTACAAGGATCCTTTACATCCTTGCACAACAAGAACAGAGAGGAGATCTTCCATTGGTCAGGCAAACACCTTACCATAAACATTTCTCATATTTACATCCTTTTCTCCTGGGAACTACAGAGAGCTCCCTTTGGAAATGGAGTTAACTATTTAGAATTGAAGACAGGTTAGAAAGAAATTGCTTTTTCCAGCTTGTCTCTGAAATTTCTCAAAAACCCACTGCCAAGTCACAACCACAACACTGGGCTTGGTCTGGTCTGGGCTCAAATGGGAGGGAAACAACCCTCAGGGAGATTTTATCATCACTAATTCCTTGTGGGATGGCTGCGTGCCACCCCCAGGGCAGGGAGTCAGAGCTCAGGAGCCCCCCATGCCCTGGCTGTGCTTGTCACCTGCCTGTCCCCTGCCTGTCCCCTGATCCCAGAGCCACCCGGGGGACACACAGAGCTTCCAGAGCCTTCTCCCTCCCTGCACTGGGGATGTGGAATGCCAGCCTGGAAACCACTCTCCAGACTCCTCTATTATGGAGAGGAGCCCCTTCAGTGCTGGGGACAGCCCCGGTGCCTGTGAGCTCTGCAGGTGTCCAGGGCTCTGCTGGAATTTTCAATTCCATGGATGTGCAGCCCCTGCCAGACCTTCCCGAGGAGGCTCCACCAGGATGCAGCATGCTGGGAAGATGGATTCATGCCGCTGATAACACAGTGCACACTAAACTCATGGAATCACTGAGGTTGGAAAAGCTCTCCCAGCCCATGGAGTCCAAGCTGTGATCCCCACCTTGTCCCCAGCCCAGAGCCCTGAGTGCCACCTCCAGCCCTTCCTGGGACACCTCCAGGGATGGCCACTCCAAACCTCCCTGGGCAGCCCCTGCCAAGGCCTGAGCTCCCTTTCCATGGGGAAATTCCTGCTGCTGTCCAAGCTGAGCCTCCCCTGGCCCAGCCTGAGGCTGTTTCCTGTCACTTGGACACCTCTGCCTGGTGTGATCCATAAAAATCCGTTTAGTTTGGGCATCTGGGAAGCTGAGGACTGGAGGATTCCTCCCTGGTTGGGTTCCTCCTCCCTTAAAAACTCAGCTGAGAAGTTGAGGCTCAGATACAAACCCACCCCATGGTGAGGTGTGTCCCCAGCTCCGTGACGTTCCTCAGAGCCCCATCCCTCAATTCCCACCCCGGGAAGGAGCATCCAGCCAGCAGAGGGGATCCCAGCAGGGAAAGGGGCAGGGAATATTTGGGTTTGCAGGTGGGGAGAGCTCCCTGCGTTGTCCCACTGGGCCTGAGGGGCTGCAAACCCCACAAACAGCTTGGGATGTGGGATTTGGGACACACGGCCTGGCCAGCCCCAGGAGCGAAAACCCCGTGGACAAAAGGACCTGTCTGGATTGCTGGATGTTCCTTCCCTTCGTTTTGCAGCCTTGGAAGAGGCTGCCCTGTTTTTCTCAGCTCAGAGAACCCCTCCAAGCCCTGTTTTTCCAAAGGCACCGGGAGAGTTTGTGAATTCTGCAGTACTGTGTCCTTCCCACCCAAAGAGCGGCGAAGCAGAGCAGCTGCGAACCCAAATTGCTCCCAAAGCATTCCCAGAGCTGCCCTTGTTTTAGATGGGAACACAAAAACCAGGCCTTGCAAATCTGCACCTGGCAGGGCCTCGCGTGCTGCTGCAGCAGGTGAGGCCAGGGGGCTCCTCTGACAAATGCCACGTCGGATTTTTCCATCTCTCCCTCCTGCCTACGGAATTTGAGCGTGGAGCTCTCAGCCCAGCTGTGCCATCACAGAGTCCTGGGAGAGGCTGCTGAGTCAGGTCCAGATTGATTAGAGCTGGTTCTAAATTAATTTGACCGGGAGGGGCATGGAGGACCTGGGAGTCGCTGCTATATTTTGATTTTTCACGCTGGGATTGAGCTCTTGATGTCACTGTTCCAACTGCTGCACTTGAAAGTGCCCATAACACCAAAAAATGTCTTTGTGATCTAAATAAAGGGTTGCATTTCAGGTAAAAGAGGGGTTTAATAACCATAATTTTCCCTTCACTCTGCTAATTTGGCCAGCTGAAAGGAGCAGCTTTTGTGCCGTGAGGCTGCACAGGAACGTTGGGAGCCCCTGGCTCGCTCCCCATTTTTGCAAACCAAATTTCTCGTTCAGGTGCCTCTCTGTGGATGGAATTCGAGCTCCTGGGATTTCATTTCCTGTACTTTTGGCAGAGGTAGCTGCACCCAATGGGTTTTTAGGGCAGGGGAGTGCTGTCCGTTCTCCACGTGATTTGTGGGGTTTCTCAGCAGGATCAGGACCATTTTCACCTCTGGAATCTCCCTTGGAGGGGCAGTGAGGTGTCCCTGACACCTCCTCAACAAAGAGACTTTATTTGTACTTAAATCCTTTATCTGCTCTGTTCCCTTCGTGCCAATTTAAACCCAGACCTTGAGAAACGCTGGGAGAAACAAGAGATTTGTCAGGGATTTTGCACCCATCCGCTGTGGGCAGAGAAAGCTCGTTAGCTGCTCCCTAATGAGCCAGCCAGCCAGCCCAGGAAACCCGAGACTAAAAAGAAGCCAAGATGGAGCAGAATGAGCATTTCCCGTTTTCAAAGAGGGAAAATTGGGAAGGGCTCGAGAGCAGAGACCCAGAAGGGCTTTGTGTGATCAGCCCCACAGAATTCCTCCTGTTTTCCTGGTCTCCAGCTGCTCCCCGGGAGCTGCCAGGGAGCTCTTGCCAGGCAGGGGATGGGGAGCTGGAGGTGTGGGAGAGGGATGAGGGGGAAATTGGGTGCTGTGGCTTCCTGGGATGCTCCCAGCCTGGTTCCTGTGGTTTTTGGGATGGAACCGCCAGGGATGAGGTGCTCCAAGGGTGGCTGTCCCTGGGCTCCTCCAGGGGAGGACACAGACATGGGTAGGGCTGAGCAGGGTGAGGTTTTTCCAGGCGCCTGAATTTTCCTTGTGGATTTTTCACCCCGGAGCTTGAGGGACCCACAGGAGGTTCCAACTCCAGCACATTTGGGGTTTGAGGAGCCACAGCCTCTGCTGGGCCTTCCTCCTCAGCTGTGCTGCCCACGCCGCTCTCCTCTGCACCCTTTGGACTCCTCCAGCCCCTCCTTCCCATCTCTGATCCCCAGACAGCACCACGGCACCCCAGAGCCCCCCAAAATCCCGCAGGGATGTCCAGCCTCGGGCAGGGCAGGAGTGTGGGATGCCCTTCCCACCTGTCCGTGGTGTCACATCCCACCCCATGCCCAGCCCGTGCCAGCGTTGGTGCCCATGGTGGGTTTCCCACCCTCCCTGCTGCCCTGGGATGTGGTTGCCATGGCAATCCATCCCCAAAGTCCAACATCCCCACTCCTTCCCTGCTCCTGCTGGACAATTCCTGCACCCCGAGGAGTCCAAAATCCCTCACAATTTTGGCACCGTTTTGCCTCCAGGCTGCTGCAAACCTGACACTGCCTGAGCAGGAGGAGCCCAGCCAGGGGCATTTGTTGCTTCCCAGAAATGTAATGGAGCTATTATCTGACAGCACCACAAAGAAAACCCCTCACCCATTCAAGCTGTGCACGAGCAGAGTTTCTGAACCCATTTTCTAATTGCTCTCTGTCATCAAGAAAAGGATCAAAGTGAGCCTGAACCATTTGGAAATGTGTCTGGAGCTGGAGCCTGCGAGCTTTGTCTCCTAACAGACATTTAATAGGTGGCTGATTAATATGAAAGTGCTGCTTCCCTCAAATATCAACGTGAACTTGAACTTTGCCTTAAGTAAGCTGGAGCCTATATTTGAAAAAGTAATGTGTTAAATAAAAATCAGTCATCCCCCACTGGAAGGTTTTCCTTTGACTCCTTTTCCTTCCCGGCCCTCAGGTAACCACCCGAGCCTGTTTTTCCGCCCATGGATGCACAAAGGGAGCTGTGAGTCCTGGGAAGCTGAATTCCCAATTCCTGAGAACATGTAGGAATGGCTGGGCACGAGTGATTAATGGGACTGCTACATCCCCAACCACGCCTGGATCCAAAAAAACCACTGCAGATATTCCATAAGGAATGACTCCAATAAGGAGTTTGCTGAGCTGCCTGCCAGGGAAAGCTGAATTTCTGTGGCCCAAAGGGTTTGATCCCCTTTTCCTGCCCCATCCCGGGATCCTCCCCGTGTGCTGCTGATTCCTCGGCTTGCGGGATATTTTTCTCTGTTATTAATAACCTGCCAAGCCTAGAAATAAAGCTGAAGCTGAGTGTGTCTGCATAGAACAGAGCTGATTTCATTTGCTTTAGGTTGCTCAGTTTGTTGGGAGAATTGACTCCAAGGCCCTTCCCCTTCCAAGGAAAAGAGGGAATTTTTCCCTGCTGCAGCAGGGAATCAGGGGGAAATATGGGAAAAGGGAAGAAAAATAAGTTTGGACCATTTCAAGGGGAATAAAATGAATCCCTGTGTAGGAATGAATCCCTCAGGGCTGGATCCAGGCCTTGGCTGGGGGGTGGTCAGAGGGGCCTGGGCAGGTTCCTGCAGGAATTTGGGATGGCAGCTGAATCCCAGCTCAGCATGGGCAGCGCTTCCCGGGAAAACAGGGATTGCACTCCCAGGATAAATCCTGCAGGGAATAAACCCCTCAGCTGAGGGGGAAGGGCAGGATGGGTCCTGCAGCCTCTCAGGAGCATTTCAGGAGATGAAATTTGCTGCCGAAGTGGACATCAGCTTAATTTGGGAAGGAATTTGGGAGCTCTGCTTTAAGGATTTGAGGGGAAAGAAGAGGTTTTATTCCACTTCCGTGGATGCTTCCACAGCAGAGCACGGAGAACGCCTGGAGCAGGAGCAGCTCCATCCCCTCCCAGCTGATCCAGGACAACAGATCCATGTCCTCACTCCCAATTCCCTCCAGTTCTGTACCAGGAATACTGAGATGGCACCAGACATGTTCCCAAACACAGGGAAGTTGGGAAAAGCTTCGCTGCCACAAACAGGGGCTCAGTATTCCCAAATCCCAGAAGAGCTGAGCTTGGAAGGCACCTCTGGGGATCTCCTCATCCAATCCAGTCACCCAGAGCAGGTTTCCCACATCCAGGTGGGGTTTGGGAATCTCCAGGGATGGGAACATCGTAACCTCTTGTGGCCACCTGTCAGCTCCAAGTGTTCAACGCCCTTCCCAATAAAATCTTCTCACATGAGAGAAAATTCCTGTGTTTCCGTGTGTGCCTGTTGCCTCTGGCCTGTCACTGGGAGCGCTGGGAACACTGGGAAGACAAAGCTCCCACCAGCCCTTTTCTCCAGCCTGTGGATGTCCCTCTGAGGGACAACTTGTCTGTCAGGAATCATGGAATGGTTGGGGTGGGAAGGGACCTTTAAAGTCCATCCAGTGCCACCCCTGCCATGGCAGGGACACCTCCCACTGTGCCAGGCTGCTCCCAGCCCCAATGTCCAGCCTGGCCTTGGGCACTGCCAGGGATCCAGGGGCAGCCACAGCTGCTCTGGGCACCCTGTGCCAGGGCCTGCCCACCCTCCCAGGGAACAATTCCTTCCCAATATCCCATCCCAATCTCCCCTCTTCTGGCTGGAACCCATTCCCTGTCTCCAGGAATGGGGAACAGCACTCTCTGTCCCACCTGCTGCACCAGCTCCTCCTGGCCACGGAAGGACACAGGGACACCTCCCTGGAAATGTTTTCTCCCTGCACAACCATTCCAGGGCTTCCAGAGGTGGGTTCCTGCTGGAGCTGGGAGTGGTGGGATCCCCTCTGAGGAGCTGGGATGTTTATCCAGGTTTGCTGCGTTCAAAACCACAGGGAGCAGCTGCCTGAAGCTGGAAGCTGCAGAGCCCAGAACGTGCAAGTGCCATGATTCCCACAGGAATTTTGGGACAAACCCAGACAGTCTGGCTACAAACCAGTCCAGTGACAACCTTGTGGGATCCTCGGAGCCTGGGAAACCTCATGGAAAGGCAGAAGATGCAAATCCATGGCCAGAGGAGCAAGAGGTGGGAGTCAAATGAGGGATTCCTGTGCCTGGAGAAGGAATTCAGCAGGTCTGGAGCCTCTCCTGCAGCAGGAATCAGCAGAGACAGCCTGGATTGATCCCTTGTGTCTGTCCTGGGGTCCAAGGTGGGAAGAGAGGAAAACAGGACACGACTTCCTCACGGGAATGGTCCTGGCCGAAGCAGCGCAAGAGGGCTCAGGAACCTGGAGAGGATCTGCTGGACCCAGGATGCATCAAGGCAATTCCAGAGTGTCTCTGAGACAAATTTAGAGGAGGAAATATCCCCTGATGGAAAGTAGGCCCCTCCCCGCTTACTAGGTTTGGGATAGAAAATGTTTTTGGAGGAAAGTGAAGGGGAAAAAACAAAAAGAAAAAAAACCTATTTCTTTAACAAAACAGTAAAACACATAGGAAAAGGACAATAATGTTAGATAAATAAATTGTTAATTGTGAGAAAAGGAAAAAAACTTGAAACAAAGTCCTCCTGAGTGTGGCCTCTCTTCTCCCCGAGTTGGAAAAGCATTTGTCCGGGGAAATCCTCCTGCAGGATGGTGAAAAACTTCCCAGGGAAGCTTCGATGTTCTGATGCTCCAAGTCCAGAAGAGGGAAAAAGAAGAAACCAAAGTCCCAGAGGGAGGAAAAAAAAGAAAAAAAAACTCTGTCTCTCATCTCTCGAAGGGAACAGAGCTGAGAGCTGGTAGAGGCAAACTAAAAAAATAAAAGTGCTTCTTCTTTTCTTTCTCTGTCTTCTTCGTTATTACTTTCTAAACGACAACAACAACTCCCCTCTTAGGTTCAGTTTAAAGACATAGAAAGGCATAAAATTAATTTTTCTGGGCATAGGCAGATGACATAAGATAAATTCTAAGACAAAACTCACTCCAAGACACAGAGGAATCCCTTCAGCCTGGATCCCAGCCCCAGGAGTGTGGTCACGACTTGGCAGTGAGTTTTTGAGAAATTTCAGAGACAAGCTGGAAAAAGCAATTTCTTTCTAACCTGTCTTCAATTCTAAATAGTTAACTCCATTTCCAAAGGGAGCTCTCTGTAGTTCCCAGGAGAAAAGAATGTAAATATGAGAAATGTTTATGNATCTATAAATAAAGCCTTCTGATCATCAATCCATGAACTCTGAGTCTTTGTGGAAGGACCAGGCCTAGCTAAGGCCAACAACAATATCATCGTTCTACCCCAGGAGCTGTGGGGACACAAATGCCAGGGGAGGATGAGGAGGACATGCCCTGGGTGCTGTTGGGTGGCACGAGGCTGCTGTGAGTGCAGCGACTGAAGTGTCAATAATAAACTAACAGAGCTCTCCCTGCACAAAATGGAATTTCAATGGCATTTTGTTGTGATAAAGAATTTCCATGGGAATACGCTGATTTCAAGGACAATTTAATTTGGGGAAAAGAAAGGAAAAAAAAAAGGAGGGAAGACATTTTGTGAGCTGTGAAGGTTCGAGCACCTCTCTTGCAGTGAGCACATAATTTGTCACCCCACAATTGATTTTATTTCTCATTCACCAGCTGGCAATTCTGGAATTTGATGGCAGCACTTAGCTTGGATCCAGCCTCGACTTTCTCGGCAGATTGGAGGGAAGCTGCAGCAGAGCCAGGTGCTCCTGGTGGAACTCATTTCAGGTGGAAAACCCTGCTGGGAATGGCACTTCCCTTGAGCTGAGCTGTGCCATGGCAGGCGATCGAGGAGATCGAGGCCTCCAAGCTTCCCGAGCCTTTTTCCCATCACAGAATCATGGAATTATCCAGGTTGGGAAAGACCTTTGAGATCATCACATCCAACACCACCTTCTCAACCAAACCAGGGAACTGAGTGCCACATCCAGGCTTTCCTTAAACACCTCCAGGGATGGGGACTCCTCCACCTCCCTCGGCTCTCCAAGCCCATCCCAACCTTGTTGCTTCCTCTGACCGAAGCACTGCTTTGGCCACCTTGAGCTTCCCGATCATTCCTGGTTTTATTCTTGTTTTTATTCCTGTTGTGCCTCCCCTGCCCTCAGAGAAGCCCCCAGACCCCTCTGACAAATCCCCACCCCTGCAGCTTTTCCATGTGATTCCCTCAGCTCTTTGTTAGTCCTGCTTTGGGCTATCCCATCCCTCCCGTTGGTTGTGGAAGAGGAATTCCTTCCTTCCCTGCTGGCTCCGGCAGCAACTCCCAGCCTTTGGAATGCTGTCCTGGCCACTCCAGGCTCCTGGTAACTCCCCACACCCCAGGATGCAGCCCCTGACCCACTCTGGCCGCTTCCAGGGATGGATCCAGTGTTTCTCCACCTCCTGGCACGAGAACAGCTGGAAAAACACCCACTGCCCTCCTGGATGCTCCCACAAGATTTCATGGAGATATAAATAGACCCCAACCAACCTGAGGTGTCCCTAAACACCACGCAGGTCAGTGAGGTCCCAGATCTCATCCCAGGAAAGCAGGCAAAGACTCTGGATTGTAAACCTTGCCCAGGAGAAAGGGCAGCCAACGATTCCTGGCCATCGGGATTAGGATAAGGGGATTACAGCACCTGCTCGAGCCTCTCTGAACTTCAAAGGCTCGTGGCACTCGTCTTTTTAGATGTATCCCAGACTAATTAAGCAAAGCATCTCTAAAAGAAAGGAATTTGGGCAGCCTGAGGAGCTCCTGGGGAGCTTCCTTGCTGGAAATCCCAGCCACCATCCCTGATGGGAGATTCAGGCTCCTGCCCTGGCTCCTCATCCTGCTGGCTCTTCCCCAGGTGTGGGGTGAGGAAGGGGCCAGGATTCCTGCAGGGATGGCTGCTCGAGGGCTGGCTGATGCTGGAGCCCCTCTGGCCACGTCCCAGATGTGGAGCAAACACTCCAGGAGCAGTCACTGCTGCACAGTGCACATTTTGGGAACTGCTGGGATCAGGATGAGCTCTCTGTCACTTGTGAGCCCTTCCTGGGCCAGCACGGTGGCAATGCCAGCATCTCTGGGACCTGCTGATGGTGCCTTAGGTTTGAACTTTTCTCTGTTCCCAGCCCTGCAGTGCCCAGTGTGACTCTGCAGTTCCCTGGAGCTCGTTCAGTGCTGTTCTCTCATGCTCACACTGACATAACAAAGCCTCTCCAGCTCGCTCTCCAAGGACACCCAGACCCTCCTGGGCCCAACAACTGCAAACCTTCATCTTGGGGAGAGGGGGGCAAGCTTGGGCAAATTCCATCCTTGCCTGGCTTCTGCTTGGGCAATTGATGCTGATATCAAAGTGGGAAGAACTCGGGAGCTGTCATTGTCCATTTTGGGATGCACTGAGGCAGGAGCCTCTGGAGCCCAGAGTGTGACCTCTGAAGGCCTTTCAAATAAATACCACATTTTTCCCCTTATTCCCATCCAGTCTCTGTTTCTAGGTACCCATTTAAGGCATCACTGCCCTCCTGAAGCCTCTCCAGTGGCTGCTGGATCCAGGATTCCTCCCCAGGTTGGGAAAAAAGCTTTTCTGGGTGATTCCTGCTGGCCAGCCTGGCTTGCAGGAGGCAGAGGCAGAGTCCTGCAGGGCTCCCTGTGCCACCCACTTCCCGAGGAGTGGAAATGTTTGGGCTTTAACGAGCGAGCCGAGCCCTGGAAATTGCTTGTGGAGTATTGATTGGTGTCCAGGCTGCAGGGAAAAAGGGATTTTCAGTCATTAGCTGGGAGATGTCAGGGCCGTGGGACTGGTGTGGAAGCGGCACAGAAATAGGAATTATTCCTCTTGGTTTGTTTGGGGTTTTATTTCCTCTCCACTGAGTCTTGGCTAAACAGGAGTCCAGCCTGGGTGCTGCTGCCGAGGGGAGGTGTGGAAAAGCAGCACAGGGAGCACAGGGCTGGGAGCAGAAAAAAATGGGAATTTTCTTATCCCCAGAATAATAAAAAAAATTTTTTTA
>VZRF01008655.1:33041-59392 GCA_013396875.1 Vireo altiloquus
TTCATCTTTTTGGGACATGGGACACTGAAATAAGGAACACAGCTGGGCCAGGAGCCAGGGTCCAGAGAAGAACACCTCGCCCCTGACAGAAAGGAGCTGTGGGTGATTTCCAGCAGCTGGGAACTTCCCTGCTCTGCTCCCGAGGGGCCTGAGTTCCGATCGAGCCGAGCTCGCTCTGCACATCTTCACTCCGTGCCTCCCGAAATATTCCGGCGCTGTCCGGAATTCCCAGCATTCCCAGAAAATCTGAGCTCTCTGAAGCTCCTCCGGTGCTGGCCTGGAGATCTCACCCCTCAAGTTGTGTTGCTCAGTGTTTCTCCCTGAATATCCAGCCTGTCAGGGGGAGGTGTTCTTCCCCTGGCTCCTGGCCCGGCTGTGTTCCTTATTTCAGTGTCCCATGTCCCAAAAAGATGAAATGAAGCTTCTTTCTGCTGTTTCAAAGCTTGTTTATTTTTCTTTCTTATCAGAGTTTGGGAGGCACAGACTGTGCTGTGACCTCCAGGAACACGAGGGCAGAATGGCAATGGCTACCCAAAGCAGGTAGCTTTTATATCTATTATCAACCAGTTAGAAAACTTTACCTGTCTTATTTTGTTCCCAAAACCAGTAAATATCAACCTCACTGACATGTCTCCTCTACACTAAATTCTATCTACCAATTAACAAACCACAGGAACTCATGTCAGAGAGGAAAGGAAGAGAAGGAGAAGAGAGAAGAAGATGAAGAAGGAGAAGCCAACACCCTAGAATCTCCATGTTGGCTCTATATAATATATATAGCAAAACCTAAAAACTCCAACTCCACACTCTGTGCTGCACTAAACAACATCTCCTCATTCCTTTGGTGCTCTCAGCTCACCCAGAATTGGGGGTAAATGCTCCCACGAGCTTGGTTCGCAGGCCAAGCCTTTTTTGTGGAGCTCTGAGGGTAAAACAAACACCCAGAGGAGCAGGAAATGTTCCCAAGCTTTTCCTGACTCCAACACAGGTGCCTGTTGTTCCCGCTGGGAATGGGACAGAGGAGGGGGCTCAGTGTCCCGGGAGGAGACATTCCCAGCTCCTGCTGGCGTTTTCAGCCCAGTGTTCCCACCTCTGCCTGGACATTTTGCACATTTTTTTGGGATCTGCTTTGGATTCCCACCGGCAGCTCGCTCCAGTTCTGGCTGGTGCCTGGCATTTCATCCCAGAGGCCGTGGGAAAACACAGGGACACAGAGCTGCTCTTCAGGAGAGACCCAAACCTGCCAGGAACAGGCAATTCCCAACCCCACAGCCAGCAGCTCTTCCTTGGGATCTCAATTAGGGAGTTGAAGCAGAGCCAGCCAGTTTTCCCTGCCTCCAAGCCTGTATCCCACAGGAATTTTGGGATTTTGGGGTCCCTTTGGCACTCTGGTCCAACGCCACCAGCAGGGATGGGTTGCAGGATCCAGAGCAGCTTTGCTCCTGCAGTTGCCAACATTCCCGGGATACCTGAGCCCTCTGAAGCTCCTCCAGCACTGGAGATCCCACCCCTCAACCCGCGTGGCTCCGTGTTTTTTCCTGGAATACCCACGGGAGCAGCTCGGGGCGGCTCCTCCGCCTTTTCCCAGAGCATCCCGGGCTGTTTTGGGAAGGCGATCCCAATTTCCCGGCCCTCGCACCTCAAGGCAGGTGGGTTCCAAACCGGAGTTCCCGGAGCCTTTCTGGGCATCCTGGCTCTTCCCTAGGCTCTTCCGGAGGGGCACCCAGGCATTCCAGCCAGGCATTCCAGCTCCCCTGCCAGCCACCCCCGGGATGCACCGGGAGGTGGGAGCCAGGGAGGAAGCTCGGGAGCACCTCTCCCTCCCCGAGCCACGCTGCCAGAGCAGCCTTCAGTGAAATATCAATAACCCCTGGCCATCAAAAAAATAAATCCAGCCCAAAAGTGCCAATTCCTGGCCTGCACGTGCCCCCCCCCGGGCTCCCCCTCAGCCCCACGATCGATCTCTGTTTAATTAAACCCTGGCAATGACTCTCACGTGGGGGCAATTCTGCTGACTCGGCCACTCGGGGATTTTTATGCATCTCTCTCTGCTTTGCTTTTCCATTAACTTATTTTTCCCTTTGTAATAAGGGCTTGTCAGTGTAATTTATCCAGCGGCGCGGGAAGCACGGCCAGCCCGGGGAGCCATTCACAGCTTGCCAGGGATAAACACAATTACACATTTTTAAATGTCAGCCTTCAGCAGAAGGAATGGAAAAGGTAAACTCTATAAATTGCAGAGAGAGACACACAGAGAGAGAGAAATTCCTCCCTCTCTTTGAGGAACTTCCACATCCACGGGCATGTCCTGCATCTCTGGGATGCGGAGGAACAAAGGGAAGGCCTCGAGGAATCCATGGAAAGCGGCAGCAGCCCTCGTGCTTTTTTAAAAAGCAGCTGGTGAAGTGTGGTGGCCTGGCAAGTGTCCCCTCCTCGTCACCCACTGCAGGCCAGATGCACGGGGAGAGCCCTGCTGCTCCCCGCTCGGCTCCCGGCAGCTGCTTTGATCTCCCTGCGATGAAAAGAGGAGAGTTCAGATGGATTAAATGAGAGCCACTTACATAATCTGTTTAAAATTCCAGCAGCACATACCCAGGGAAAGGGAGAGGCAGATCCCAGCCGCCGGCTCCCTGCGGGGAGGGGGGAGCTGGGCTGCTGCTCCCCTGCTCCTGGTGGGCTTGGGGGGCATGGGAAGCACCCCCAGGTGACAGGGTGACAGCCATGGTGGCACTGAACCGTCCTGGAGACCTGCTGGGAAGAGAGGAAAGCTGGGTTGGAGAGGGGAGGCTCCAAGTGCCGGGGCCCTACTAACAAGCAGGGCCCCCAAAAGCCCCATTTTGGGGAGGGTGTTGTTTCAGGAGGTGCTGCACCAGTGGGTTTTGGCTGGGATAATTCTCCTGCTCCGAGCCTGGAGCAGGTGGCATCCAGAGCAGCTTTGCTCCTGCAATTCCCAGCATTCCCAGAAAATCTGAGCTCTCTGAAGCTCCTCCGGTGCTGGCTTGGAGATCTCACCCCTCAAGTTGTGTTGCTCAGTGTTTCTCCCTGAATATCCAGGTCTCCATCCCATGGGATCAGCTCGGGGTGGCTGCCCCTCGTGGCTCCTCTGTCCAAATGTGCCTTTCCCAAAAGCATCCAGGCTGCTCCAGAGGTGCCACTGGGATCCCTGTTCCCCTCTCCCTGTGATTTCCCACCTTCCTTGGTGGGGAAAAGGGAACAGATTGGTGGAGTCTCCTCATCTGGCTCCTTGCAGCCTGCAGGGAAGGAGTTGGGGGGTGAGGAAGGTGGGAAGGATGGGGCTGGAAGTCTTTGTAGGGGTGAGGGAGAAGCTGGAATTTCTTGTGAAGGATCCTGCCCCGTGCTGGAAGCTGGGAGGGTTTTGGCTGTGGAGGAAGGAGGTGCAGCTGGTGGGCTCAGAGGGCTCAGAGGGTATTTGGGAATAGAGAGAGTTGGGAAATTCCATCCTTGGCTGGGTTCTGCTTGGGCAATTGATGCTGATATCAAAGTGNTGCCAATTAACACTTTAGCTAATGATGGAATTTGCCCAAGCTTGCCCCCCTGTCCCCAAGATGAAGGTTTGCAGTTGTTGGGCCCAGGAGGGTCTGGGTGTCCTTGGAGAGCGAGCTGGAGAGGCTTTGTTATGTCAGTGTGAGCATGAGAGAACAGCACTGAACGAGCTCCAGGGAACTGCAGAGTTACACTGGGCACTGCAGGGCTGGGAAAATATCAAAATTAAACCCTGAGGCATCAGGGGAGTGTGCAATGGAAATGCTCCCCGGGCTGGCAGAGGTGGCAGGAAGCCCAGAGCAGCCAGGACAGGGCACTGAGGGGTGACATCAGTGCCACAATGCTCTGCCCACACCAGTGGGCCCCACACTGAGCCCAGGAGCCCCTGGTTGCCACACTGAGCCCAGGGAAGGGCAGCAGGCACTCCTCTGGAGCAAGGGAAGCTGCCAAGGGGGGGTTCACCTGCAGGGAGGGGAGGCTGAGGGGACACCAGGGCTGCAGAAAGGCTCAGCTCAGGAACTGGGCTGAGCTGACTGCTGCCAGCCTTTCTCTGCCACAACCTGAGCGGGTCCCTGGAGCTTCAGTGACCACTGACCACAGAAATCATCAGGAGTTTAGGGGCAGGACAAGGGGGAGTGGCTCAAATTCACGGAGTTGAGGTTGGATATTGGGAAGGAATTCCTCCCTGTGAAGGTGGGGAGGCACTGAGGGTGCCCAGAGCAGCTGTGGCTGCCCCTGGATCCCTGGCAGTGCCCAAGGCCAGGCTGGACATTGGGGCTGGGAGCAGCCTGGCACAGTGGGAGGTGTCCCTGCCATGGCAGGGTGGAACAAGATGAATTCTGAGGTCCCTTCCGACCCAACCCATTCAGTGATTCACAAGCAGCACAAGATGCTTTAAGCAAAGCAGAGAAGTGGTGTAAGAAGTGCAGCTGGGACAGCAGCTCTGAAAATAAACTGATTTAACATCACTGAGAGTAGAAAAAAACAAATGATTTCTCATTCAGTGCTGCCTGAACAGCCAGCCCCGCTCTCCTGGCTGCCTCTCCAGGTACAAGCACCTCTTGAGCTGGATGCTTTTCCTGAGTCTGCTGTTTAGCCTGCAGAAAAAACTCCCCAGTCATTAAGTTTAGGACCCTGCTGGCAAGGAAGAAAGTGCTGTGGGATCACAGCAGAGAGCAGAGTGTCTTTAATGAACAAACAAAGCAGCAACTGCGAGCAGAGAAAACAAAATGAGGGTCGCAGACAGCCGAGGTTGCCAGACAGAGAGAGTAGAGGAGGAGTGAGAAGGAGGCTGTTTGCGGAGCTAATGTCGGCATGAAAGGGAGAAAATGAAACCACAGCTTTTTATGGCATTGCTGGAGGAAAAGACAAGGCAGCAACGCTGGCAGAAATCAACTTTGGAACACAAGCAGCTGGTGCTGCTCCCGTCAGAGCTGGACGTAAAGGGAATGAGGCTGCGGAGATGGCTGGAACTGGGAGTGTTTGAGAGCTCTGTGAGCACAGAAGGGCTCACAGCCACTCCTTCCCTCCCTACTGCTATCAACGGAGCCACAGCAAGCCGGGGAAAGGCTCTGGAAGGCGAAAAGCTGTCCAGGGAAGGATGGAAACCCCGAGACACCAAGGCAGGCAGGCTGGGAGCACAGGGATGTCCAGCTCCCAGCCACTGGAGTTGTTTGTGGAATGGGGGCTGGGAAGGGGCAGCCTCAGCAGGTGGACGGGCTGCAGTGGAGGCTCCTGAAAACCTCATGATGCTGTCCCTGCCTTCCTGGAGACCAGTCTGGACTTCCCCCAGGCTGAGCCTCAGGCTGCTGATCCCCTTTGGGGTGGTGTCTGCTGCTTCCCCTGCACTGAGCTCCTTAATCCTTCTTTTTATAACCATGGCAAAAGTCACTGCAAAGGGGCATTGGCTTGGGGTGATGGTGAGCAAAAACCAGCCTGGAATCTCCTTTAAACCTAAGGGGTTAAATCTGATGTCTTCTTTAAACCTAAAGGATTAAGTCTGGCACCTCCTTTAAACCTTAGAGTAATCACTGGTCACTCCAAGGCAGATATTCCTCCCCTTAGCTCCCCTGTAGCTGTCAAACACATGGAACTCCCTGGAGTTTGCCACCTGCAATCCCAAGAAAACCCCAATCACACCCTGGTTTTTGGGACTCCCTCCTCTCCCAGTGCAAACGAGCAGCTCTGTTTAAGAGGAGCCTCTTGGTCCGTGACTGATGCAGCTCCAGAGTCGTGAGCAGCAATTTCAGGCCGAGGGAAGGAATCAATAATTGAGATTACACCAAAATCCACCCTGGATTCACCAGGCAAAAGCAGCCTGGCTTTTCAGAGCCTCAGAGATCCGGCTGCTTCTCCCCAGCAGGAAAAGCAGGGAATAACTTTTCCAAAAACTCATCCAGAGGCCAACCCAGACCTCCCTGCCCCAAGCTGGAAACACCTCTGGCTTGCCCAGGAAAGGTCTGTGTGTGCTCAGACATGCTGCACTTCTGAGGACAGCCACGGGAATTGCGTCTGGAGACTCCTTCCAGACCTTTGATCCAAATGTTTGACACCCACAAGCCCAATCCGTGCCCAGAGGCCTCTGGGTGCCCTCCCCAAGCTGTTCCTGCTGGGATGATTGAGCTCCCAGCCGTGCCACGGGTGCCTGGCAGTTCCTCCTGCTCCTTCCCCAGGGTTTGTGGCAGCTCCATCTTTGCTCCCGGAGTTAATGTTGGTGGCTCTGCTGCTCCAGCTCTTCCCGTGGTGTTTTGTATCCCTACCAAAGCCTGGGCCTGGATCGGAAGGTTGGGAAATCCCAGGAGCCTGATTAGCTTTCCCTGCCCGTTTCTGGAAGGGTTTTTATTTCCAGTTGTGGCCACCAGGTCCTCCAGGTGTGTTGGAAGTCAGCAGAGGTTTGCTGGAACGGACTCCAGCTCCTGCTCCTGCCATTATCCAGCATTTCCTCAGGAGTGAGCGCAAGCACAGAGAGGACCTTTTCCCTTATCCCGCTGGATGGTGTCATTTTAATAACAAATAATCCTTTTCAGGCTTATTCAGGGCTCTAATCTCGTCCTCCAAGATGTTTGCAGCTCCTTCCACGCTGAACTGGCGTTTAACGAGCATCCTCCAGTGGGCAGCAGCCAGGTCCTGAATGAAACATGGAATAACGCTGGGCAGACGTGCTTTGGAAAAGCCTCCTTGGTGCCTCTCCTTCTGACCAGGAGTCGCTCCCAGCTCCTCTGAAAACCCCAAGTTTTCAGCAACTTTTGTGCTCGCGTCGGACGAAATTCTCCCCAAATGTTTTCCACGTCTGTAGATTTCCATGCTTGAGTTTGCTGCAAGATGGCCCCAACCCGCTCTAAAATTGGTGTACAAGGTCTCATCTGCTGGCACTGCTTCCCCTGCTGCCTGGAACAGCTGTGATAATCAGGAAAAATGAGATTCAAAGCCTTCAAGATGGAAAAAGTCCGTAGTTGACTCTTTTTTTTTTCGGAGCAGCATCTGCATCAGACTGTTAGGAAAACGAGTCGAACTTTGGAAGGAGAATTCCTACAAAATACCTCATTTTATTTGACCAAGAAATCCCAAGAGACCTCTCCTGAGAAGCCTTCAAATATCAGTACTGGGCATTTAGTGGTTACACATCCTCTCAGCTCTGCCACTAAAGTAATTTTCTTTTCTCCAAATTTCATCTTAATGGTGGTTTATAGCATATGTTCGCCGTGTTATTCATTAGCTCGGGGTAAATAAAACTGAAAATGAGGCGAAAACCTACAATAAATATGAACAGCAAAAGAGTGGCTCAAGAAAAATTTGAGGAGAAGTGAAGCGGGAGGATTTTTCCCCCTACTTTGGCCATTAGTGTGTTGTTTGGAAATCACTCAGCCGTCCCTGTTTACTTTTCCTGACAGGAATTATGTGATTACAGCACATTACGATCCCAATTTCTGGCAGAAAGGCTGGCTGGAGGACACTTAGGTGAGGATTAGGAGGGGAAAGTGGCTGGATTTTGAAAGCCGGGATGATGGGTGAGCAGGGGGGGCCTCACGGGGGCCCTCTGCTCTCAGCGTTCCCTACAAGAATTATGGAAAACCTCCGACATTTCCACCCGAACTGAGGGGTTGTGGAGGTGCAGATGAGGAGTCCCTGGTCAAACTGAGTGCTGGGAGCCGATCAGGTCGTGGTTTGTCCAGCTGAGCCTTGGAAAGCTCCGGAGGGAATTCCTGAGGAGCACGGCCCGTGCCTGCAGCGCTGCCCCCACACCCCTGGGAAGGCCTCCATGGTCCTGCTTGTCCTTCTGGAAGGTGAAGGACACAGTGAGGTCACCTCTGAGCCCACTGGTGGCCACGCTGACCTGTGTCCCCCAGCCTTTCCTGATGGAAATGCAAGGTTCTGGAAAAGAAAAGCCTATGGAGCCTATGGATCAGAGCCCATAGGCCCCAAGCCCCTGCGTGGCCTCCGTTGTCTCATCCCTGCTTTTCCCTCGTCACCCTTGAACTCGGGGGCCCAACACTGGTGGTACCTGAGGTGTGGCACCCCCCCAGCACTGGGAATGGGAATCCCTTGCAGTCTCCAGGCCCTGTTCCCCCCATGCAGGATAGGGTTTGAATTATTCAGGATGAGGGTGCTGGGGGCTGGTGTGCCAGCCTGGAATGGTGCCAGGCATGAGGACACTCCACGGTTTTTGTGGAGCTGCTGCTGGCCCCATCCTTGGGCTCCCCAGGATCCCTCAGGAGTGGAGCTCCCCTGTTTGCTGTGTCCATCACCCTGTCCATCCCATGGCGTTCCCAAAGCTGCTGAGGGGATGGGGACACCCTGCAGCCTCCTGGCCATGTTCCCTCCCGTGCAGGGCGGGGTTTGAATTATTCAGGATGTGGGTGCTGGGGGCTGGTGTGCCAGCCTGGAATGGTGCCAGGCACAAGGACAGTTCTCACTTCTTGTGGAGCTGCTGTTGGCCCCATCCTCAGGCTCCCCAAGGTCCCTCAGGAGCGGAGCTCTGTCCATCACCTGCTAACCCTGTGATGCCCCCAGAGCTGCTGAGGGTGATTCCAGGATGATTTTTTTTGTCTTTTATACCAATCTTATATACTCTCTGATATAGTTTTATGTATTTTTAGTGCTTTTAACCCACATACTTGTCATTTTCCAAACACGATAACTCAGCTTAGACCCACTGTAGTGTTAAACCAGGAGATCAAACATCCTGGACACCCCAAACACCAAGGTCCTCTCCAAAGCATATTTTTGTAAACTAAGATAGACCCATCCAAAAAGAAAGTTCGTCAGAACAAAGAGTTCACTCCAGCCTCTCATTGGGGAATCTTTGATAGATGTGCTAATTTACAAGGCCTATAATTGTGTGTATTTTGATGCATGGGGGGTGGTGTGCTCATTTCGGGGCATTCCACCTGGACCAAGTGCTGCACCCAAGGATCCTGAAATAAATACCAAGATAAAAACCCCTTTTCCCCATAAACCATGTTTTGATTCTAATTTTAAGACCAGGGAAAGGCAACAAGGGGATGGGGACCCTCTGCGGCCTCATGACCCTGTTTGCCCCACAGCAGGGTGGCCTTTGAACCCCTCAGGATGACTTTGTGCTGATTTCCCTCCTCACCCCACCACTCCCAGCCTGGAATGACGCTGGCTGTGGGGATGATCCCTGCCTCTTCCCGAGCTCCCTGGGGTGGCTGTTGGCTCCATCCTCGGGCTCCTCCAGGCCCCTCAGGAGCGGGGCTGTGTCCCGCACCCCCTTTAACCCCGTGGTGCCCCCAGAGCCGCTGAGGGTGGCTCTGATGAAGATATTGATCAGTACCAGCCCCACTATTGACCCCCGAGGCTCTGCTGATCCCTGGCTGCTGAGGGGATGAGGAGCCATCGATCCCTCCCTGCTCTGAGGCCGCGGCCTGGCCAATTCCTCAGCCATCCAACAGAGCTTCCCTCCAGCCCCAGCTTCCCCCGTGAGAGGAAGGACAGGATTCATCTTTACAAACAAACTCTGGGTCTGCTGGTGGGCAAAATCAGTGCTGAGAGATAGAAAAAACAACGGGAAGGGTTCCACTGATTGATGGATGGGAAAAGATGTTCGCCTCTACAAACATAGTGTAAGTCTGCTGATAAATGAAACTGGGTATTGAAAGGTGAAAGAAACAATGGGGGAAAACCATGAATTCCATAAAGAATTAAGAATCAAAGGCAGGGGGACTATATGTTAGAGGGGAATTTTAGATATTAAGGGTTCTGAGAAGTCTGTACCTCTCAAGTACCTCAGGCAATGGGGAAAGAGAGAGGGAAATGAGGAAATTGGGATAAAAAGGAGGCTGCATCCTCCAAAAATTTGAGAGACCCCAGGGGAATGCCCCATGGCCTCTCCCTTTATTATAAAGGGACATAAAGTAACAGAACTCCTCTGTCTCCTTTTTGGACATAAACCTCAGGTGTTCATGGATTAATTTTTCCTGACACCCGCTTCCAAAGGAGAATCCTGAGGGAGAGGGCGGCGAAACCTCCAGCGACCCTTGCTGAGGGCAGGCCGAGTGCGAGGTTATTAAATGAAATAACCGGGCCCTGCTCTGAGGGAGCGACTGCAGAGCTTGTGGGGCAGGCAACAACAGCACCAACGTGGGAATTCGCTCCTGCTAACCAGGAATTCCATGCTTTTTCCACACGCAGGCTCCCTCCCGTCAGGCAGTTTGTGGAGCAGGGATGGACAGGCCGGCACAGGCAGCAGCCGCTGCTCTGCTGCGTAATCGCTCCTCGTTTTTGTGCTGACGGTGCCTGCTTCTCACAGGGGCGCAGAGAAGCAATTAAAAACGGTGTTTAAAAATCATTAGAGAAGTCAAAGCTTGCACCTAAAGCGGCGGTGAGGCCCTGTGAGGGAGCAAGGCGCTGGGGAGAGGAGGAATTCAGCTGGGAACGCGAGGCCTGTTGGTGTTTGTGCACTCGTTTGTGATTTGCAAGTTCCCATCCATTATGGATGTGGTGGCCTCTTCTTCAGATGGACTCGTGCTGCCAGATATATTATTAAGACTTATGGTGATAAACAAAGAAGAAAACATTAAATTGACCCCAAATGACTGTTGCTGTTGGTTTTAAGCGGATGAGAACAGAGTCGGTCAAGTCGAATCACAAATCTGCAGCTGCTCGAGGCATTTTCCTAAAGACCTGAGACAGCTGCGCAGTGCAATTTCTCTCACTAATGATTCCTAAATTAAGAAATTAACCCCCTTCCACCGGCATTTGGATGGTGCTGGAGTGGGAGACAGGAACAAAAATTGGAACGGAGTGCATGGCAATAGCAGCCGTGGACACTGCCAAAAATACTTACAGTGTTTGAGCCGCAGTGCCTGCAGAAATAAAACCACTCCACTGCCAGCTGTGGCCCTGGGAGGAAGGGGACAGTCCCCAGAGGCTGGGGAGCCCCATGCAGGATTTGTGGGGTAGAGCTGGACCTGCCCCAGCCCAGAACCCTCCATGTCCTGGGCAGATCCCCCAGCGTGGGCAGCAGGGGAGGGGGGATTGTGCCCCTGTGCCCCCTCAGGTGAGACCTCACCTGCAGAGCTGCCCCAGCCCTGGGGCCCAGCACAGGAAGGACCTGGAGCTGCTGGAGCCAGGCCAGAGGAGGCACCAGGATGAGCAGAGGGATGGAGCAGCTCTGCTGGGAGGAAAGGCTGGGAGAGCTGGGGGTGTTCACCTGGAGAGGAGAAGCTCTGGGGTGACCTCACTGTGGCCTTGCAGGGCCTGAAGGAGCTGCAGGAAACATGGAGAGAGACAATTTACAAGGGATGCAGTGCCAGGACACAGGGAATGGCTTCCCAGTGCCAGAGAGCAGGGATGGATGGGATATTGGGAAGGAATTGTTCCCTGGGAGGGTGGGCAGGCCCTGGCACAGGGTGCCCAGAGCAGCTGTGGCTGCCCCTGGATCCCTGGCAGTGCCCAAGGCCAGGCTGGACATTGGGGCTGGGAGCAGCCTGGCACAGTGGGAGGTGTCCCTGCTCATGACAGGGGTGACACTGGATGGGCTTTAAGGTTCCCTCCAGTCTAAACCATGGTTCTACACTTTTGAGGTCAGCCCATGCCACCCTCTCTATTTCTCCTGGGGCTGCTGAGGATATTTGGTGCTGTTTCAGCTCAGCTGTGTGCTCCCATGAGCTCCAGAGGGATCCAGGCTGTTTCAGGCCTCACACTGGATTTACTCCATGCCCTGATCGTCCCAGGCTGCTGCAAATCCTGGAGCTTCTGGGAGGGAGCACCAAAGCAGCAACAGCAAGGCTGGGATGGAACTGGGAGGGATGAGGGGCCCTGCACTGACTCCCCCTTCCATCCGAAATTCCCGCTGCGTGCTGGGAGGCAAGGCAGGAGCAAAGGGAATCCTTTATCCCTCTCCTGAGCGAGTCCACTCCTCGTGGAGCTGAGCCGAGCTTCCTGGGAAGTGTTGCTCCCTGATCCCTGTGATTCCAGTAATTGCCACCAGGCCTCGTCATGACCAGGCCTCGTCACTGCCTGTGGTGTGACAACCTTTGAACGTGAGCTCCACGTGAGCGGGGTCAGGACGTGGCAACATGACAGGAAACTTCCAAGCTCTTGAAGGACCAGGGAATGCTGCTGGGGCTTGCTCTGTGTTCTCAGAGTGCCCACAAAACTCTGCTTTTTTCGCCGTTTTCCTGCTCTTCCTGGAGGCATTGGGAAATGGGGGATGCCTGGAGATATTTATTTTAGCTCTTGCTCGGTGTTCATCCCTCATCACCAAGAGCTGTCTGACGTGTTTATTTTTGGGTGTGTGATCTTCTAAGAGATTGCTTTTACCCCTCTGGAGGGAGAGCCGTGGACTTTTGGAGAGTTCAGGCTCCTTTCTCCCATCCTCCCACCAGATCTTTGTTTCCATCATCTGCACATTTGCGTAATTCCTTTCCTTCATGCCTTCCCCAAGAATTCTCACTTCTTTGCCGATTTTTACAGTTCTGTGGTGCTTTGAGAGGTTTGGAAAGAGCAGAAGTTCCCTGAACACAAAACCTTTGATATTTCCAGCCATTTCCTCATTTCTATTTAGGTCAACACCTGTTTGGGGTGGGAAGCTCAGGGCAGGGTGAGTTTCTTTCCTGGTCATTCCACTCAGCCCTTTGCATTCTCCCAGAGTCCAGCACATTCTCTGCTGTGTCAGATGTGCCCAAATGCCAAAATATATTAATTACCTTCCGAAAAGCTTACACAGAGCTTTGATTTCCTCAGTGCACATAAATCTTGTTTGCTGTGAGTTCTTCTTTCCAGGTGCCTGGTGCTGAGATGAGGTTTTGGATACCTTTGGATCTCTCCTTCACAGGAGTTGCAAGATTGAACTCCTGCACTGAATAATGCTCACAGAGGCACCTTCCTGTAATCCATATTGCACATGGAAATCGTTGGGAATACAGGAGGTGGTGGCAGTTTTACTCTCATTCCCACAAGGAACCTCTGGCTCATCTCTCCCTGCGAGCATTCCTCTGCCGCATGGATGTGCTGGATGATGTGGTCAGGCTGATTCGTTCCCTGGAAGGGATAATGAGAGAGAGAGATGGGATATTGGGCAGGAATTGTTCCCTGGGAGGGTGGGCAGGCCCTGGCACAGGGTGCCCAGAGCAGCTGTGGCTGCCCCTGGATCCCTGGCAGTGCCCAAGGCCAGGCTGGACATTGGGGCTGGGAGCAGCCTGGCACAGTGGGAGGTGTCCCTGCCATGGCAGAGGTGGGAATGGGATGGGCTTTAAGGTCTTTTCCATCCCAGCCCACTCTGGGATTCTGTGACAATAAAAACCTTGGATGATGGGGCACTTGAGAGGTGCCTCCCCTCTGTACTCAGGGACATCTTTTCCCCTTGATCCAGAACAACCCCGAAATGAGGATGTTTGGTGCTTTGCATCCTCGTGGCTTTTCATGGAAGCCTGGGATGGATCTGAAATTCCCTTTGTAGTCTGCTGCACTCAGCAGTGTTTTCCCAGACTTGGAAACCTCCTGGCTCTGCTTCCCCACTCAGTTTTTCCTGCCTCCTCCGTGGAACGTCCTGGCAGGAGATGGTCCTGGGATCCTGTGTCACCAAGGCCTGCCAGACACACCTGCAGCACCAGGCACCAATTCCCCTGGATTCCTTTCCTTTCCTTTCCTGGAACTTTCCTGGAACTTTCCTGGAACTTTCCTGGAACTTTCCTGGAACTTTCCTGGAACTTTCCTGGAACTTTCCTGGAACTTTCCTGGAACTTTCCTGGAACTTTCCTGGAACTTTCCTGGAACTTTCCTGGAACTTTCCTGGAACTTTCCTGGAACTTTCCTGGAACTTTCCTGGAACTTTCCTGGAACTTTCCTGGAACTTTCCTGGAACTTTCCTGGAACTTTCCTGGAACTTTCCTGGAACTTTCCTTTCCTTTCCTTCCCTTTCCCCTTTCCCCTTTCCCTCTCCCCTTCCCCCTTCCCTCCACCCCTTTCTGGACTTGCACTTCCATTTCCCCATTCCAGGCCCTTTTCCATGCCCTGTTTTTGAGGCACCCCACGCACCCTGGGCTTTTCCCCAGCACTTCCATCTCTGCCAAGGTGAGCCTGCTTTGATTGACTGAGGCTTCCCTCAGCCAGCCCAGTCTGCCGTGCCTGCCTACATTCCCTCTTTTTTTTTTTATTATTATTATTCCGGCTAGGAATGATATGTTGTCTTTAAATCCTCGCTGACTGCTTAAAATTCTCCCACATCTTTGGAGTGTTTAATTATTCCCCTTCAGGAGCGGGTTTAAATTGACTGACTTCCTTTCAGGCTCCGATTTCACACGGAGCGGCAGCGCTGCTGAAATTATTCCAGCCTCCCTTCGCCTCCCAGAGCTCCTGACTGACCTGGGAAAAGCAACCCTTCCAACCCACCCTTCCCTGCTCCAGCTGCCTCTAATTCCAAGCCCTTCTCCAGCCCCATGGATGCAGCAGGGCACGGAGCATCCCTCCCCGCAGCACAGGCGCGGCTTTAGGCTGGCTTAACGCGTGGGTGGTATTTTGGTCCCGGTTTTTGTCTCCAGCTCCCCTCTCTCCAGGGGGATTGCTGATGTTCATTAGCTGCTAATTGGTGCTGGCGAGCTGCGACTTTTCTTCTCCCCCCCTCCCTCCGCAAACCTCGCAGCTCCTCGGAGCAGCAGCCGCCGCTTAATTGCGGAGTCTGAGTGAAGCTGGGGGTTCACAGAGATTGCCTGACTTCTGTTATCTGCCCGCGCTTGACAATTACGTGTGGTTTTGATTAGGAAAATTTTGATGGGTTTTACTGTTCGGGCTCTTTGATGTTTGGAGGGAGCTTTAGCTGCCTGGAAAACGTGCCAGAGCGTTCCTCAGGCACGGGGAAAACGGGAAACAGAGGAGCAGTTCCTCTGGAAAGGCTTTTTGTAGCCACATCTCCTCCCCTCGTGGTCACCACCCCAGGCCCAAACGGGGACTGGCATTTTTTGCCCCCCCAAAAAAGCAACTTGAATTTGTTGGTTTGCCTGATGGAATCGAATTTGCTTGGAAAATGCCCCAGTTTTGACTCCCCGATCTGTTTTTGAGTGGATCTCTGTGAGCAAACATGGAAAACAGAGGGAGGTTGGAATGACTCAAATGGGAAGAGCAGGCTCAGGGTTTAGCCTGGTCTGTTTTAAACCCAGCAACTCTCCCTGTCCCTTCCAGACCTTGCAGTGCAAGGATCCAGAAACTCCAATCCAGGAGCTCTGGCCATGTGGAAATGTACATTTTTTAGGGCATTTTGAGTTTGGCATGTCCAAGACCATGGGTTTTGTTGGTTTGCCTGATGGAATCAAATTTGCCTGGAAAATGCCCCAGTTTTGACTCCCTGATCTGTTTTTGAGTGGATCTCTGTGGGTAAAGAGGGAAAACAGAGGGAGGTTGGAATGACTCAAATGGGAAGAGCAGGCTCAGGGTCCAGTTTAACTCTCCCTGTCCCAGTGCCTGAGACACTCCCAGGCCCAAACCTGCAGTGCAAGGATCCAGAAAATCCAATCCAGGAGCTCTGGGCACCTGAAAATGTGTTTTTTTAGGGAATTTTGTGATTAGCACATCCAACGCCACAGTGTTTGTTGGTTTCCCTGCTTGAATCAAATTCATGGATGGGGTGGCAGAGGCCTCCGAGCCCACAGGTTGGATTTTTGTGGATTTTTTCCTCTTTAAGAAGGAATTCCCTCATTCCTGTGCTCTGTGAATGTGTTTTGCTGCTCTCCCAGCACCTCTGTGCAAGGCCAGGACTTGTCCTCTGCCAGATTTCACAGCCTAAGCCTTGAGCCTGGCTTAGCCCAGCGTCTTAAACCTAAAGCTTGGCTTTATTTCGTGTTAAATTCATGAGCTCCAACTGCCAGGCACCGAACTTGAATTGGAAAGGGATTTTTGATAATCATGAGGGTTTTTTCTGTCTTGCAAATTCCAAAAGCTCCTCGTTGCACCATTTATGGCCCAAACCATCGCAAAAGGGATCTGATTTTCATTTTACACCCACAGCTGCTTCCTTCCCGTGGCCCAAACATTCCATGGGGTTTCTGACAGACCCAGGGACCTCGTATACACCAAATAAAAGGGGAAAAAACAGGGACAGGGCCCTCACTGTCCCCACTGCTCCCCAAATCCAGCTGGGATTCAGCCACGGAGGGATGTGAGAACCAAAGGAAGGATCAGGATGAATCCTCCTGTGAGGGCTGAGAAAAGCAACTTTCAAACCAAAAGTAACCTCAAGTGTTTTCTCCACCTCCATTTTGGGCCCTCGAAGGTGCCACACCAGCCACTCTCGGATGCCAAAAATTATCCCAGAGCAGGCTCAGCCGAACTTTTGGGGAGGAATCTGGTGCTTGGAGCAGCATCCCTAAAGTCCCACAAGAAGGCTTAGCCTATGAACTAAGCCCGTGGGAAAAGCTGCTCCCAGTGCTGGGTGAGCTGAGAGCACCAAAGAAATGAAGAGAGAGTTGTTTAGTGCATCACAGAAAATGGGTTTGTAGTGCTAGGTTTTACCCTATATATTAATATGGGGACAACATGGAGAATTCAGGGTGTTGGCTTCTCCTTCTCCTTCTCCTTCTCCTTCTCCTTCTCCTTCTCCTTCTCCTTCTCCTTCTCCTTCTCCTTCTCCTTCTCCTTCTCCTTCTCCTTCNATAAGATATAATAAACAAACCTGAAACAGCAAAGAAGTTCCTTTGTGTTTTTCCTGATATGAGAGATTGAGAAGAAAGGACTTCCCGGGCAAGAAGGGTCCCACAAATCCTTTCCAGCAGCTTTCACTGGCAACCAGTTAAGGGCTCACCCAGAAGATTGCAGGGATGTGGAGGCTCCTGGATGCTGCTGAGGTCCTCACCCTGAGGGAATAACTTGTTTCCTTCCCAGCCAAGGCTGAGGAATCCAATTGCGCTCTTCCCCCTAATTGAAATGAAAAATGCTGCCGTATCAAGCCATTGAAAATATTACAAGCTTATATCTTATTAATTTGCTGTGGGAGCCGTGCCCTGAAATGTGAATCAAACCCTGAATGAGATGGTTTGAGGTAATTCACAGGTCTGGAGCTGCAGTGTCCTCCCTTTCCGTCGGAATTGGCTGTTGCTGGGCAGGATGACAGCCCGGAGATGAGACCTCGCTGCAGATTTTACAGATGCCGCCAGTGTGAAAATGAACGAAACCTCCGAGTGTAATGTTGCATGTTATTCAATTATTATTCTTCAGCTGGGGCCCGGCAGCCTCTCCAGCTCCAAATCCGGGCTGGAGAAGCAGGAGGCAGCACGGAGACTCCGAGGAAGCACCGAGTGAGGCTCGAGCGTGGAAACTCCTGACCTGCAAAGGATGGAGCTTCTCGAGCATGAAATGGGCTGAGCCCTGAGGTGCAGCCCAGGCTTCCCAAAGGAAAGGCAGCTTCCAAGGAGTCCAGGGTGTTTCCTTGTAGAACGATGACGTTGTTGCTGGCCTTAGCTTTGGCCTCGTCCTTCCCCAAAAACTCAGAGTTCATGGATTGATGATCACAAGGCTTTATTTATAGATAGATAAGTAGATAGATATTAATAAAAAGATGTTTGAGAGAGAGAAATCAAGCAGCTTCCTCCAGCAGGTTCAGGAGCTGTGATCATCTCCGTGTCTGTGCATCTGTGTGTGTCCAGCACCAGAAAGGAATGCACAACAAGAACAGAGAGGAGATCTTCCATTACTCAGGCAAACACCTTACCATAAACATTTCTCATATTTACATTCTTTTCTCCTGGGAACTACAGAGAGCTCCCTTTGGAAATGGAGTTAACTATTTAGAATTGAAGACAGGTTAGAAAGAAATTGCTTTTTCCAGCTTGTCTCTGAAATTTCTCAAAAACTCACTGCCAAGTCGTGACCACATTTCCCTGCTCCGAGGGAGGCCCTGCTGGATCTGCACACATCGCCTCAGGAGGAGGTTTTGCTTTCCATCAGAGTGGGGAATGCCTGGAATTGGCTCCAAACCTGTGGGTCCTGGATCCAAACCTGGATCCATGGATGGTCCCTGGCTGTTTCCAGAGGGAACAATGAGGTCTCTCATTTCAATATTGCCCAGAGCAGCTGTGGCTGTCCCAGCCCTGGAAGTGGCCAAGGCCAGGTTGGAAGGTTGGAGCACCCTGGGATAGTGAGGTCTATGAGGTCTAGAGAGGACCTCTCCAGAACATATTTTTGTAGACTAAAATAAGCCCATTGAAAAGGAAAAGTTCCTCAAAATAAGAGGTTCACTCGAGCCTCTCATTGGGGAATCTTTGATAAGTATGTTAATTTTGCAAGGTCTATAATTGTGTGTATTTTGGTGTACATGCATTTTTGGGACATTCCACCTGGACCAAGTGCAGCACCCCAGGATCCTAAAATAAATACCGAGGTAAAAACCCCTTTTCCCCATAAACTGTGTTTTGGTTTTAATTTTAAGACCAGGGAAAGGCATCAATCACAAGGATCAGGGTCAGGGGCAGCCGTGGCTGTAGGGCAGGACCTGTTCCCGAGCTGGTTTTCCTTTCCCCAGCCTTTGCTGCCTGCCAAGCCACTGCTGTGGTGGCACCCCAGGCTGTTTTCATGGTAAAACTTCCCAAACCTGTGGATTTGATGGTTTTTATCCAGGATAAAGGGAAGGATGTGCTGCTGGGGCCTTTGTGTTGTGGGGCAGCCCCAGGGTGTGGCCTTGGACACTCTCCTTTGCTGCTCTGGGCCCGGCAGCTCATCCTGCTGGTTATAACCATAAATAATGATCATTTGCCTCAGTGCTGCCTCCTGGATGGCCAGCAGGTCCCCCAAAACCAGGGATGTGAGCCCCATCCCGTCCTTCCCTGGCTGGGTGTGGCTCTGTCCCTCCCTGCTGGGTGTTCACCTCTCAGTGCTGGCCGCTCCATCCGCCGTGCTCCCTGCCAGCATCTCGGGCTCCTGGGAGCCCTGTCACCCTCCCCAGCACCCTTGGGTGCGGTGCTGAGCACCCAGGAGCTGCTGCAGGGACAGAGGGGCTGCTCCCCGCCGTGGGAAGCAGCAGGATCCCATTTTCCTGCCTCCCTGTGGGCAGAAGGAAGGCTGGGAAGGTCTCTGAGAGTGACCTGAGCTTGGAGCAAAGATTGTGTGATCAGAGAGGGGAAAAAAAAAGGAGGATTAGGGAAGGCCTGGAGCTGTTCTGCCCCATCTTTCAATACACACAAATTGAGAGATGCCATGATGGTGTTCTGGGCTTTTCCTCCTCAGGCTTTTCCCCCTCCTGCTGCTCCTTGTCCAGCAGTGCTTTCCAGGCACAGTTCCCTGAGAGCAAAATCCTGCTTGGGCACGAAGAGTGATCCCAGGAAACCTGAACTGCAGGCCTGAGGCTGCAGGGGGAGGAAGGTGAAGGAAGCACTGTGGGGCTGGGGAAGGCCTCAGAGGATGGAGAGGGGTGATCAGCAGCCTGAAGGAAGCCCTGTGCGGCTGGGGAAGGTCTCGGAGGATGGAGAGGGGTGATCAGCAGCCTGGAGCTGTCCGGGGGCCTGGAGGGAGGGTTTGGATGCAGGGGGATGCAGGTGTGGGGCAGAGGCAGCAGCAGCTCTGGGTTCTGCAGCATTCCCAGCTCTTTCCCGCTGCCCTTCCCTCTGGTGCTGACTCTTTAGTGGATTTTTAGAGAGATTTCAGCAAAATGCTTGAGAAGGGCAAGTTCCTTTTAACTTGTCTCGAGTTGTAAATAGTGAACTCTGTTTCTAAAGGGAAGTTCTGTAGCTTCCCAGCAGAAATCCTTGACAAAGAATGTAAATATGGAATTTTGGTAATGCATTCTCCTTGACCAATGAAGGAGAATTGTCTTTGTTTATTTTCATATCTCTTGTAAGACTGTGCTGGAGAGACACAGATGCAGTTACACAGACGACCCCTGCAGCTAACCTGGCTGGAGAGAGAAAAGCTCAATCTTTCTTCTTGATAATATTTTTGATAATAAAGCCTTCTGATTTCGACAAATCTGTGAACATGAGCAGTTTTGTAGAAAGGCCCTGAAAAGAGGGCCACACCATTTCTACACTTCCCTGCTCCTGGGGAGCCTGGCCGGGAGGTGGAACAGCTGCTCCAGCCCCTTCCCAGCTGTTTGCCTCCCTCCTGCCCTGTCCCTGTCCCTGTCCCTGTCCCTGTCCCTGTCCCTGTCCCTGTCCCTGTCCCCACAGGACGGCTCTGTCCAGGGGATGTGAGCTGTGAGCCTTGGCTCCTGCCTGCTGCTGCTTCTCCAAGGAAAATCCCTGCTGGGCAGCCTGGCCCTGCTGTGGGCTTGGCCGAGGGACAGCAGGGCCTGGGCACGGAGGGATGGCACAGAACGTTTGTCCCTCATCCAAGGCAAAGCCGCAGTGCTGCTGTCCCTGCAAAGGGCCATGAAGAGACCCACAGGAGAAAACCCAAGCCCAGCATGCAGCCCGTGATGGAGACGTCAAGGATGGTGCCACAAACGTGGAGGAGGAGCTGCTGGAATGTCAGGGAGGCTGAGGAGTGCTCTGCTGTGGCCACAGGGCTTGGCCTGGCACGCAGGACCCCACCCGCGGCTGGAAAAGCTGATCCCATCCAGTCAGGAATGAGCATCCATGGTGATTTCCAGCTGGCACCAGCAGCCCTGAGCCAATTCGGCATGGAAACGCTCGGTGTGGACACCCCGAGCACCCCCCGTGCTCCCAGCCCTCCGTCCTTGCCCTGACATTCAGCATTTAACAAAACTCCGAGGGATTTTGGCACCAGGGCAGGGAAGCACACGGATTTCTCTGGAATCAGAGCAGGAGGAGCATTTGGATGTCCAAAACGACCATTTCTGCTCTGTTGATGCTGGACAAATATTGACTCCTGGCCACCGCAAGCCCAGCCCTTCGCTGCTGAATGCTCGAGGCTACTTGGATAAACAAATGCTTCCTCATGAATATTCTTATTTCAACACATCCCCAGCATAACAATGGCTGGGACGGAGGCTCATTATGCTCTTCCTCCTGCTGGCGGTTGGAGGTGACATTGTGTGGCACTCGGGTGGCACGGGGAAGGGGGGTCCCGCTGGGGAGGGTCACTTGTCCAGGGCACAGGGCAGCTGTACAATTCTCGGTCTCTGCTCCACCCTGAGAAACACGAAAATAAATCGTAATTCCTGCTCTTGCAGGAGGGAGGGAGGAGCAGCCTCGGATCATTCATTCACTCATTCATTCGGTGTCTCATGGTGGCCACAGCGCAGGGGCTGAGGGAGACGAGCACCTGGATTGCTCCCCAAAATCTCCTTCCCTGCAGCGAGGGCGCCTGGCTGGGGCTCGGTCTGGGACCTCTCCCTCGGCTGCAGGAGCCCTGTGACCCTTCCTGCCCCGGCACCCCTTGGCCAGAGAGCGAGGAGTGACTGTCCTGTGCCACCAGCGTGCAGCAGTCCCACGTTCCCACTGAGCTGGGACACACCAGGAGCTCCCTGGGGAGGTGACAAGGGTGAATCATGGAATTGTGGAATGGTTTGGGGTGGAAAGGAGCTGAAAGCTGATCTTGTTCCCACCCCTGCCATGGCAGGGACACCTCCCACTTCCCCAGGCTGCTCCCAGCCCCAATGTCCAGCCTGGCCTTGGGCACTGCCAGGGATCCAGGGGCAGCCACAGCTGCTCTGGGCACCCTGTGCCAGGGCCTGCCCACCCTCCCAGGGAATAATTCCTGCCCAATATCCCATCCAGCCCTGCCCTCTGGCACTGGGAAGCCATTCCCTGTGTCCTGTCCCTCCATCCCTTGTCCCCCAGTCCCTCTCCAGCTCTCCTGGAGCCCCTTTGGGCACTGGAAGGTGTTAAAGGATTCTGCTTCACCATTTTACATCTGCTTCCTTGTACCTCCCACTGTCCCAGGCTGCTCCAAGCCCTGTCCAACCTGACCTTGGACACTTCGAGGGATGGAGCAGCCACAGCTTCTCTGGGGAACCTGAAGTAAATTTTGGATGTTCCAGTGCTGCCACAGCTGATGGGGACAGGTCCGTGCATCCCTGCTGGGTTTGCAGAGCAGTTTGAGATGTTTGGGAGGCTCATCCCAGGCTTTGGACAGGAATGAAAGTGATGGAAAGAGGCAGCAAAGCCTTTGGGACGCAGCAGAGCCAAAGAGGAGTTTCGGATGCAGGGAGCTGAGATATCCAGGTCCCAGATATCCAGGATGCTGCCTGAGGGCTCCCCTGAGCTCCCTGTGGGCAGCACTCCGTGTCTGGGCTGGCAGGGAATGTCGGGGGGATGGAGGTGGCAGCCCCGGAGCGCAGAGAGCACCAGAGCTCCCTGTGCCTCGTGCAGCTCCCTGTGCCGGGTACGGATGTATTCCTGGATTCCTTGTGACATTTTTATTAGGATGAGATAGTTCCCCTGAAGGGGGATGAATAATGGAGAGGCAGCTTTGGATGCAGGGAGGGAGGGAGGGAGGGAGGCAGGGAGGGAGGCAGGGATTGCTCTGCCTGGAGACACCTCGCTGAGCGCTCCTCCTTTCCCCCTGCTCCCATTCCCTTCGCATTCCCAGACCCCCTCCCTCCTTCCAGAGGGTGTCCATGGCCTCCTCCACTGCCCAAGCACCTGATGTTGGATCGAGGATGAGGAGCAGCTTTCCAGGCTGTCCGAGGGGATGCTGCCGAGGGGGGTTTTGAAGGCAGGAAGTGGAGGTGGGATGAGAAATCCCACCAGGATATCCTGCGTGGATTTCTGGGAAGCCTTGGAAAGCTGAGAGTGCGAGGGCAGCATGGCTGGGCTCACACTCAGGGCTTGGGGGCTCTGCTGGGGTTGTGGGGTGAGTGAGGGCAGTGGATCCGCTGGGTTTGGAGGAATTTCCCCCTGGACACTGTGGATGGGAGCTCTGATGCCATGGGCTGGCTTCGGAAATCAGGAAAAACTCCACAGGATCAGTTTCCGTGGCAACCCTGCTCCGGAGCTGGGAGCGGCACCATGGCCCCGTCCCTGCAGCCGTGTGGGAAGGCCCTGCAAGGGTGGGGGTGTCCAGAATAAAGGGTGCTCCTGTTCCTGCCTGGCACTGGCAGAGAGGCTGGAGCTGGACCTGCAGAGGATGGGATGTGGGGCTGAAGCCACCCACCCATCCCATCCCATCCCGTCCCATCCCGTCCCGTCCCGTCCCGTCCCGTCCCGTCCCGTCCCGTCCCGTCCCGTCCCGTCCCGTCCCGTCCCGTCCCGTCCCGTCCCGTCCCGTCCCGTCCCGTCCCGTCCCGTCCCGTCCCGTCCCGTCCCGTCCCGTCCCGTCCCGTCCCGTCCCGTCCCGTCCCGTCCCGTCCCGTCCCGTCCCGTCCCGTCCCGTCCCGTCCCGTCCCGTCCCGTCCCGTCCCGTCCCGTCCCGTCCCGTCCCGTCCCGTCCCGTCCCGTCCCGTCCCGTCCCGTCCCGTCCCGTCCCGTCCCGTCCCGTCCCGTCCCGTCCCGTCCCGTCCCGTCCCGTCCCGTCCCGTCCCGTCCCGTCCCGTCCCGTCCCGTCCCGTCCCGTCCCGTCCCGTCCCGTCCCGTCCCGTCCCGTCCCGTCCCGTCCCGTCCCGTCCCGTCCCGTCCCATCCCATCCCATCCCAATCCCATCCCAATCCTGTCCTGTCCTACAGGGCAGGGTTCTGCTTTTTCTTCCTGGGGATCTCCTTTCCCCACCATGCACCCCAGGGGAAAATCCCACGGGAATTCAAAGCCTGTGGGCCTTCCTGAGATATCTGGGATGGATGGATGGATGGATGGATGGATGGATGGATGGATGGATGATGGATGGATGGATGGATGGATGGATCCATGAATGGATGGATGGATGGATGGATGGATGGATGGATGGATGGATGGATGGAGAGATGGATCCATGAATGGATGGATGGATGGATGGATGGATGGATGGGTCAAGGGATGGATGATGGATGGAATTGCTGCGGAATGCTGTGGCCACAAGGATCAATAGCCCCATGTGAGGCCATTTGTATCCCTCCAAAGGCAGCATCCAGCCTGGAATTAGCTACATTAAAATGTCTGTCGCTGAGTATTAATTGGGATATTTATGTGTCACGGGAAGCACTTTACAGGCAGCATAAATCCTGGGATTAATCAGGAGCATTCCTGGGCCTGGCTCTGGCTGCCCTGCTGCTGGTGTCCCTTGTGCCACATCCCTGCCACCACTACGAGGTGTCCAGAGTGTCCTGATGGGAACATCAGGGAGCAGAGGAACAGCCCAGCCCCGGGAGCGGTGGAAGGTCAGGATTTGTCCCCATGCTCAGTGGGATGGGGAAGGAGGACCCGGGGTGAGGATCTGGGGTGGCTTTGGAGGCGAAAAGGATGCACAGGGGATCTGAGGGGCTTTGGGGGTTCCCCATGAGATAGTGGCACTGCAGGGGACACCAGCACAGGGGGACTGGGCAGGGGTTGTGTCCCCAGGCACCCCGAGCTGCTGGGTTTGACTGTCCAGGGACAGTGGCTGCAGCCCGAGGGGCCACCAAAGGCCACCCCTCAGTGATCCGCAGACAGGGGCAGCTCTGGAGCTTGTGGGCTTGGCTGGCTCTGGGTGTTCCTTTCCTCCCCCTTTCCTTCTGTGTCTGGGGCTGTCAAATCATGGAATTGCAGAATGGCTTGGGATGGAAAAAGACTTAAACTCATCTCATCCCACCCTTGCCATGGGCAGGGACTCCTCCCACTGCCCCAGGCTGCTCCCAGCCCCAATGTCCAGCCTGGCCTTGGGTACTGCCAGGGATCCAGGGGCAGCCACAGCTGCTCTGGGCACCCTGTGCCAGGGCCTGCCCACCCTCCCAGGGAACAATTCCTTCCCAATATCCCATCCATCCCTGCCCTCTGGCACTGGGAAACCATTCCCTGTGTCCTGTCCCTCCATGCCTTGTCCCCAGTCCCTCTCCAGCTCTCCTGGAGCCCCTTTAGGCCCTGCAAGTGGCTCCAACCCTTTTTTTAAACCCACACGTTCACATTTCTGGTTGCTTCAGATTATTTTTGGTTCTTGCCATGAATAAGTTAAAAACAAAGCAAAGCAAAATAAAAAAAAAAAGGGATATAAACCTTCCCAGGGACGTGAGCTCCGTGCTGCCCAAGGGGGTCCTGCTGGCACCGGCGGTCGGAGAGCAGAACCTCCTCCCTGAGTCACCACCCTGCCCCTGGCTCTGGTGGGGTGGCCGCAGAAGGGAAGCAACCCTGGTTTGCCATGAAATATTTAAGTGGATCTAAGTTACAGCTGGCATCCATCCACTGCAAACAAACAGCCGTGCGAGAGCTGAGCTGTCAGTGAGCGCCTGTGAAATTCCCGTGAAGAGGAGGGAGGAAAACACGGCTTTCAATGTGAAATTTATCCCTGGAGCATTCTCCCTTTGTGTAAAGGGTCTCTGAGGGCAAATCCTGGGCCCTCCAGCCCCTCGGCTCAGAGTCACCACAGACAGGGACACGTTGAAAGGTCAATTATTGAGCTGGTGACGTTGGATTTTCCATTTTTGTTTTTTTATTTTTATTTGGAGAGGCAAAAGAAGAGAGAAGCAAACAGACACGAGGGAAGAAAAGGGCAGGGAAAAGAAAGGTAAAAATATCATTTGCCGTCGACTTTGGCTTCGTTGCTGAAAAATGTCAAGGCTCCAACCTGCTCCTGTTTGAGATTTGAAGGGAAAGCTTTGGCACAGGGCTGGCAGCAGCGAGTTTACCACGGGATCTGTGCCAGACACTTTTCGGGATGAGATGACAGGAGCAAGAGCTGGCGTGGGAGGAAGGAGTGCACACCACCAGGGGCTGGCAGAGGGGCCGACTGGGCCACCTTGGGCCATTTGCCACCCCAGGAACGCAGGGGTGACACTCCCGACCCAGACTGCTCCCTCTCAGAATTCCCAGCTCCCGATCCATGTCTGCGTGGAGAACTCCTCCTCCTCTCCCTTCAGTGACTCACCCCGAGTGGAGGAGAAAAAAAAGCACTTTATTCCTCATAACATTGTTATTTTGGGCCCCGTGGAAGGCAGATTGCTCACGAGGCAACAAGAGAACAACCTGCCAGACACATGGAGGGGTCACGGCGGGCCTGATTCATCTCCCAGCCCTGGCAGGAACCTCGAGCTGCTTCTGATGTCTTTATCCTGGCAGTGACTCACATCAACCACTCCCGAGCACTTTTCCAGAGCCTCCTCAGCGCTCCGGTGCTGGGAATTGCCTGCTCGAGGTGAGGAGAGCGCCAAGCTCCTGCCAGGTGTCTTTGCCTCCGCCTGAAACGAGAGAATTCCGACAAATCTGTGTTTAATACCTGAGCTGGGAGTGCAAAGCGGGAACAGGTTCTTTGCCCGTACCTGGGAGCTCCATGATGGATCTGCAGCTCGTGCGCCAGTGACGCTTGCTCAGCATCACCTTCTGGAGCAGGAGCTTCTCCAGGAGGATTCTCCAGGGGCACGGCTGGGATGAGAGCTGAAATCACCCCAAACCAAACCAGGG
>VZRF01008656.1:0-13327 GCA_013396875.1 Vireo altiloquus
AGCCTGGCCTTGGACACTGCAGGTTGGTAGCTTCAGTCTTTTATTAACACAGATTTTTCTGCACGAGGCACATCAGGGATCCCCTTGGGATCAGCACTGCTGGTTGCTGGGAGTGCCTCTTACCGAAATTTCCCCTGGTTTATGGACACGTGGGTGGCTGGGAAGGAGCCTCTTACTGTGAATTCGTCTGCTCAAGATCAGCCCTTTCCCCCCATGACAGAGATGCCATGCAGGCACAGCTCCCAGGGTGTGTGATGCCAACATGATTTTTTGCCTTTCCTTTGATACCCCTCTTAAATACCCTTTTATACAGTTTTATGTATTCTCAGTGCTTTTAGCCCACACACTGTGACTTCCCAAGGCTGATAACTCAGCTCAGCCCCACGGCGCCGTTAAACCAGGAGAGCAAACATCCTGGGAGCCCCAGACACCAAGGGCCTCTCCAGAACACATTTTGTAACCTCAGACAGGCCCAGCCAGGGGGAAGGTTCCTCACAACGAGGGGTTCACTCACAGTGGGGAATCTTTGATAGATGTGCTAATTAGCAAGGCCTATAATTGTGTGTATTTTGGTGTGTGGGGGCAGTGTGTGCATTTCGGGCCATTCCACCTGGACCAAGTGCTGCACCCAAGGATCCTGAAATAAATACCGAGGTAAAAACCCCTTTTCTCCATAAACCGTGCTTTGCTTTTAATTTTAACACCAGACGAAAGGCAACGTGCGTGAGGTGTGGAAGTGTGCGGAGGTGCAAAATCGGAGTTTTCGGCGAACTTTTGGCCAAGTGGAGCGCGGGGAGCCTCGGCCTGCGCCCCGCGCGCCCTCCCGCGGCCGGAGCCGGTACTGCAGCGCCCCGCTCCCCGCCGCTCCCCGCGCCTCCGAGCGCCCGGCCCGGCTCCTCCCGGGCAGGGGAGGGGACGCGGTGACCGCCACGGTGTCCCCCAGTGTCCCCCGGGTCCCTCAGTGTCCCCCGGAGCGGCGGGGCCGCAGCTCTGCCTCCCCCCGGTGGTTGGTGGCGGTGCCGCAGCTCCGACCTGCGCCCGCCGGCCCGGCTGGGAACGCCGCGCTGACCCTTATTCGCCGTTATTTGCATTTCTTTGCCCTGATCCGCACTTATACACACTTATCGGACCTTATTCACGCTCTTTACTTGGGTGTTTTAGGAAGAACCAGCCCAGGCCGTGCTGCGCTGCAGATGTTGCCTTTCTCTGGTCTTAAAGCCAAAACACGGTTTATGGGGAAAAGGGGGTTTTACTTCAGTATTTATTCCAGGATTCTTGGGTGCAGCACTTTGTCCAGGTGGAATGCCTTGAAAATGCATGCACACGGTCACACCAAAATACACACAATTATAGGCCTTGCTAAATTAACATATTTATCAAAGATTCTCTAATGAGAGGCTCGAGTGAACTTCTTTTCTGAGGAATTTTCTTCTTGGATGAGCTTATCTTAGTTTACAAAAATATGTTTTGGAGAGGACCTTGGTGTCTGGGGCTCCCAGGATGTTTGGTCTCCTGGTTTAACGGTGCCGTGGGGCTGAGCTGAGTTATCAGCCTTGGAGAGTTACAGTGTGTGGGCTAAAAGCACTGAGAATACATCAAACTGTATCAAAGGGTATGTAAGAGGGGTGTAAAAGAAAAAGCAAAAAATCATTCTGGCATCACAAAGATACAACACCGCGCTCATGGAAGGCAGGCTGGGTGTCCCTCGGTGTCCCCCGGGGTGGCAGCAGAGGGTAGAGGCAGGAGGAGCAGAGCTCTGCAGCTCGCATTCCTCTCCTGATTAAATCTGGCTCGCTGGGTGGAGGGGGAATGTCCCAGAGGGTTTTGCTGGTGTCTGGACAAGGGTCAGACAACGAAAACACTTGACAGGGTGCCCAATCTGCTGATCCTGGATACACTCAAAGCCTCCCCCTTGCTGCAGGTGGTGGGGAAGGTGCGGGGAGGGTGGAGCTTAGGGACTCTTTCATGATGTCCCCACAACCTTCAACGCAGTCAGGCTGCCCCCAAAATTTAAACTTACAGTTTAAACAGCAAGTTTAAAACAACAGTTTCCCTCTGAAAGCACATTCCCACCAGGATGCCCCAGAAAATCCTGGGTAGAGGCATCAAACGCACCTTGGACACTCTCAGCACTTAGAGCAGTGCTTGAAAAAGGGCTCTGCTGCCTACAGCAAGGAACCTGCCTCGCTCCCCAGGGAGCCAGGGGCACTGGGGGCTTATCCTGGGTTTGCCAGTCCCAGGGATGCTCTGACAACCTGGCTGGAAACCATCCCAGCTAGCATTTAAGTGCCTTTGGAAATCTTACTCTCCTGCCTTTCCAGATCTTTTGCAGAAAATCCCATGCCTGGGAATTCTGCAAGGTTCCCAGGCAGCTGCTCTGGTGCTCAGTTACACATTCATGTCAACAAACAATTTTGTGCAGAAAGAAAAAAAACAAATACCAGAGAAATGCACCAATGTGTGAAATTCTCATTTCTATAACTGCAGACAAATCCTTCAGTAATCATTTAAGTGTACATTGCAGCCACGTGGAAATAACACAGTTGCTCTTCACAAAATTGGTTTGGTGAGGAAACACAAGCAAAGCTTTATGTGTTTTATTAAAGCAAATCAACTGCAAATACAAAGAAATACAATAAATACCTCAGTACTTTAAAAGGCAGGATAATAAAACAGAGAGGTGTTTTTGGCAGCAGTCAGAAGGGGAGTGTTTGTCCTTGTACTGGATACACTGTCTGGAAACTGGATACAGGAAAATTATCTTGTAGAGAGATAAATACAGAGAATCATTAGGGTTGGAAAAGCCCTCTGAGATCATTGAGTCCAACCCTTGAGGCCCCATCACTGCCAAGGCCACCCCTAACCCACGTCCCCAAGTGCCACATGCACATGGCTCTGATATCCCTCCAAGGATGAGGATTCCATCACTGCCCTGGGAAGCCGTGCCAGGGCTGCACAGCCCTTTGCACCGAGAAACTTTCCCTAACATCCAACAGAAACCTCCCCTGGTGCACCCCGAGGCCATTTCCTCCTGCCGCTCCTGTTCCCCAGAGCGCTCCGGTGCTTCTCCAGCAGCAGCCCCCAAGTTCCAATCCAAGGGGATTCCTCCCCTTCCCGTTCGCTGGGTGGGTTTTGTGCCTCACGAGCTGCTCTTTTCCGTCGTGCTCGCCCCAGGACTGAACAAACAGCCGAGGGCCGCTCTGTGCTCCCCTCGCCCCGGGCCAGGCTGTGAGGGAGGTGACACACGGTGAGGGTTCCTGCGACACACTGCCGGGCTCGGGAGTGACCAGCGCCGGAGGAGCCCCCGCTGGGGGTGTGGGGAGCAGCAGGTGCGGGCAGGGAGGCTGAGGGTAACGCTCCGTCCCTGTGCAGGGATGGCTGATGATGGACGGGCCGGTGCTGTCGGTAGCGGGCCCGGAGTGAGTCAAGGCAGCAGAGGAACGACAGAACGGCGCCGCGCTGCCATTACACCGAGGGAGAAGGGATGGGGATAAGGTGGGACGGGTGCTGGGGGCTTACCGGGGGGACGGGGGGGGTNAGGCTGGGAATGTTCAGCCTGGAGAAGGGAAGGCTCTGGGGACACTTGAGAATTTAAAGGGGCTCCAAGGGAGCTGGAGAAGGACTTAGGACAAGGGATGGAGGGACAGGACACAGGGAATGGCTTCCCATGCCAGAGGGCAGGGATGGATGGGATATTGGGAATAAATCTTACCCTGGGAGGGTGGGCAGGCCCTGGCACAGGGTGCCCAGGGAAGCTGTGGCTGACCCTGGATCCCTGGCAGTGTCCAAGGCCAGGCTAGACAGGGCTTGGAGCAGCCTGGGACAGTGGGAGGTGTCCCTGCCATGGCAGGGGTGGGATGGGATGAACTTAAGGTCTCTTTCCGCCCAAACCATTCTGTGATTCAATAAAAAGGATTAAAAAACCCCACTCTGATTACACGTAACTATTCTTTTTCTTTATTTATTTCATTTATTAAGTTACTATACATGGACAAACACCACTTGATGAGGTGTTGGCACTCTGGGGAGAGAAACCAGCAACCACCGGTCAGTCAGAGCAGGCTCCTGTCCACCCTGTCCCACCATCCACAGTGTCTGAGCTGTGCCCAACCCTCCCCATCCACCCTCGGTTTGGGAGGAGAGCAGGATGGCAGGACATGTGCCACCTCCTCCAGCCACCCATGGGAATGGAGCCCCTCCACAGCTCCCTGGGAGCTGCCACCTCCCAGCCCCCATTATCCCCCCCACGTCCCAGGGCCGGGTACCCACCTAGAGAGATGCGCCGTCGGAAGAAGAGCTGTCCCCGGATGATGTCCTTGTCCTGCTCGAAGGGGACGTCCCCACAGACCATGTTGTAGAGCAGGACACCCAGGGACCAGATGGTGGCTGAGTGGCCGTGGTAGCGGTGGAAGCGGATCCACTCGGGTGGGCTGTACACCCGCGTTCCTGCGGGACACAGGAGCTCATCGGGAGGGTGCTGCCACTCCAGATCCTCACCTGGGCATCCCTGGGGCACATGGCAGGACCCGCTGCCTTCTGTCCTGCCCCTGGGACTTGGTTACAAAGTCTGGGGTGTGAAACGAAGCTCACAGTGCTGGAAAAGGGCAATGCAACCTGGGGAAGGCCTGGACTTTACATGCAAGGAAAAATTCCACCCATGGGTGGGGAAAACCTGTGTTTATCCTCCCCTTCACTGGCCAAAAACCCCAATCATAAGCCAGGGCAAACAAGGGGAGAGAAGCAGCCCAAGCCCTTTGTGCCTGCAGATGAAGCTGGACAGAGCCCAGGTTTTGAACCCACCTCTGCTGACCCTTCAAGGGTGTTTTTGTCACGCTGGCTCCAACTCCAGCCTCCAGCAGAGCCAGTGTAGGTGACGGAGGCTGTCAGCAGAGCCAGGAGCTCCTGTTTCACAACATCCATCGCTTGCCAAACAGCAACTTGGCAGTGGATGAAGAATTAATCCTGTCGCCCCCAGCCAAGGGGGAACCTCCAGAGCCTGGTGGCCTCACCTGCACTTTGGGTGTAGAGGAATGTGTCACAACTGAATTCGACCACAGAATTATTTAGGTTGGAAAAATCCTCTGAGATCATCCAGTCCAACCTTTGGCTGTTCTCCACCTCGACAACTAGACCAGAGCACTGAACTGAGTCCAGTCCTTTCCTGAACGCAAAGGTCACCTTGCCCGCGGCCAGCTCGACCAAGCCTAGGGGAGAAAAAGCCTTTCAGGACACGGGAGGGCTGGAAGCCCTTTTAAAAAGGGAGAAATATTCAAAAGGAGGGGAATTTTTGCAAACCCGCCCATTCGGAGAGGCTGGGACTGACAGCAGAGGGCGGCACGGGCTCGTCGCGGCGCCTCAGCACCTGCCGGCTTTCCCTGACCCAGCGCTTTTTGCTCTTTCCCTCTCCATCGCCTGCTCCCAGGCTATGAGGAGATATTTCGGGGGGCAGGGCGAGCCCTGGATCTCTGACAACGAGCCCAGCATCTCCAGCAGCTTTCGATTCTCAACGAGAATGAAACTCGAGAGAGAAGAATCAGTTCCTTTTCCCATCGCGAAGCTGAAGCGGAGAAAGGAAACTTCAGAGCTGGCAAAAATAGCCCATTTTAGGGTACCCAGCTGCAGGGAGAGCACTGCCCTTCTGGTCAGAGGGGCTGTGTTGGACCAGCAAAGTTTCCAGGAAGGAGCTGGGTGGAGGCACCGCTCCTTCCACCCGGCGTTCAAAACTTCTGGGATATTTATCATCTATAACACATCCAACAATGTTATCACAAATCCCCTCATTCCGTAACGCGGTTGCAAGCTCTGGAAAATGGAAACCATCCCCCGCGGGAGGGGGAGTGGAGGCTGAGCACGGACGGCCTGTCCACCTGTCCGAGAGTCACTTTGAGCATCTGTGAATCCCTGCAGAGCTCCTTTGGCTCCTGCCGTCCCTTCATTGCAGGCAGGCAGGGCTGGCTCTGCTGTTCCTCCCCAGCCTGAGGGCTGGATCCTTCCTGGAGTTTTCCCTCCCGCTTTTCCAATGGCAATTCACACATCATCTTCTCCCGCTTCACGTATCGGCTTTATCAAGGTTTTGTTTGGAAACACCCTGCTGGAGCAACAAAGGAGTGACCCCTCCGCCCTGGCGAGAGCAGGGGGCTCATTGTCTGTTCTGCCCATGTCCTGCTCTCCCTCCCAAAAGGTGAGAAAAACCACCTGGAGGGTGGTGGGAAAGGATGAGATCCGAGTCCTTGGCATTCACAACTACACCTTGATTACGTCAAGTGTTGATTAACGAGGGCAGGAGCCAAACTGGGCCAAACTGAGGCAAACCTGTGCGCTTTGCGCACCCCTGCGAGTGTGTTCACCCTACGGCGAGCAATCTACTACACGGAGTAGCCTGGCACTGAGATTAGGGCTGCCACGGCACATCCGTGCTGCACGCTTGGCAGAGCACGGCTGCATTCCCTTGGGGCTGGTTCTGATGCTGAGGGCCCCAGCCCTGCCTGCCCATTTCAGGGAGAGAGATGAAGAATTTTGGGTGACCTGAGGTGACATTTTGCCGCTTCTGTTTTTCTCACAGCTTTCTCAGCGGGTGAGATCTCAATCCCGACACCCGCTCGCCCCTCGTATTCACACGCGTGTCTTTGTGGTATTTGAGGGCCACTGAAGTGGCTGCTGCAGTAGTTTGCAACAGGGGCTGTTGTTTCATTTTTGGGGGTTGCTTAACCCCCTCCTAACTGTAATAAACCCAATGAGTAGGGACACAAAAATATTACCCTGCAGGTAGGGGACCAAAAGTTTGGAAAAGGATGAAAGAAACACTCCCATTACAGCTTTCAAAATATGTTTCTCTAGCTGAAGCCACTAAATTTGACTCAACTTTACATGCTGGAAAGGTTTTGCGGTTGGTTTGGGGTTTTTTATGGTGAATAAAGTGTTTTTCCTCTTTAAAACCCCCACCAACTCACAGGGTGAGTGATGCAGTTTCGATGTGTCATGGAGGCAGGGTTAGTGCGGATTTGCTCTTGGAACAGTCACTGTAAACCCCAAAACATGAGATTCTGGTCTTGAGTGAGGCTGCAGGTGCCTGAAACCAGCACCTGTCCCCCCTGGCTGTCCCAGCATGGTGGGGGGATGTCGCAGGAGGCCTGGGAAGGGACAAGTTCCAGCCCAGGTTCACACTGAGAGGGGGCAGGGCTTTGGTCTCAGTTCCTGCAGGATTCAATCCGCTGCCCGGGGGATGTGGGGACATCGGGGGATTAAAGCTGGGAGCTCCTGCAGCAAATCTCAGCCTGAGGAAAGAGGTCAGGGGAAAGCAGGTGAGCCCAGGCTCCACCACAAAAGATCTCCAGCCAGTTGGGTCACTGTGCCTCAGTTTCCCCACAGGGAGATGATGCTACTGCCACACGGGCTGCTGGCAAAGCGCTCGGAGACAGACTGCCACAAGGGTTCATTCCCGGGGAGCTGGAGCCGTGGGACACCTGGTTTGCTGATAATTCACCTCCTCCTAAGGCAGGAGTTGAAAATACCTCCTGTGACTCACTGTGCAAGAAGGCCATAGGGTTTCAGACAGTGCCTCGGAGGCAGCTGGATGTTTTCCTTGGGACAGGGAGGTGATGAGGTGCCACCTCCGAGTTTCTGGCTCTTCAGGTCCCTGTGGCGAGCCTGGCCCCTGCTCCCCAGCTGACTTTTCTCTTTGGTACTCATCTGCCTTTCTCCAGCCGTGGCAGAAGTTTGGCTGTTGCTCATCTCCCGTTCCCAGAAAGGGACATGTGAAAAACAAATGTCCCTTTTGCTGTGGCTCCAGGCTCCCCTGGCTGGTCCTTCCTGCATCACCAAGCACCTTAGCTGGGGATGGATGTCTACAGAAAGGCACAGGTGTGATGAGTGCTGGCCCTTTGAAAGACCTCAGTCATCCATGGGATTCCAGTGCTCTCAGAACTGGAGTTCCAACAGCCTGAAATCTCCTCCTGGTCCTGCTTCACTGGGCTTTTTCCTATTTCTGCATTGTGGGTGCTTCACCTGCTGACACAGGGGAGCAAGAAACATTTGTGAAAGGGGGGTGGGAGAGCAGTGCTGCCTCTGAGTCACTTCCCAATGTGTGAAGTGAAACACTCCTGTGTTTTCATCTTCTCCTGTCATAGCTGATGGTGCCAAAGTGTGGGAAACATCCCTCCCACACTGAGGAAAAATGAGGGGTGAAAAGGGCTCTTCTTTCCTCCAGGCCCTGAGCACAATGGTGATGGGCAGCCTGGAGGGCAGAACAGGCGACTGATGCTGCATCTGCCCATCTTTGGTCTCCCGTGATCCTTTCCCTGTGGTAGAGACATGGGATGTGAATTCGGTGGCTCTTGTCCTCATGAAGGTGTTACTGCTCAGAAATGCTGGTGCCCAGGGAACCAAACGTGCTCTGATCCTTTTCCAAAGAGGCTTGGGACACCAATCTGGTGGCTCTCAGACTCGTGAATACATTACTGCTCAGGAACGTTGGTGCTCTGGGGATCAAACACACACCAATCCAACACCCAACCCTTGGACAGGACGGTCCCCATGGTCAGCAGGATCTTGCCGGACACACGCCGGCCCTGTCCCCCTCCTGCAACACAAGCCTGAGGGGTGACAAAATCACCAGCCACAGGCGGAAGCCGAGGACTATCAGCACCCAGCTCCACAAGGGACCTGCTCAGCCTTTCTGCTCAGTTTTCTAAGAAACACCGCAACAGTTGGCGGGCACTTACGGGAAGGGCGGGCCGGGCACAGCCCGCAGGGAGGCCCTGATAGTGCTCTGCCGCTGCCGGGGGGGACAGTGGCCACCCGAGGGGCTCGGGGGCTCCACGGGGTAGCAGGAGGTGTGGTGGGGATGTTTGTGTTCGTGTAAGAGCAGCTTCCTGGATTGAGGGGAAAAAGAGAGAGAGGAAGGTAAATACAAACCACATCTCAAAATAGGCCTAAACTTTGACGGTCTTTGGAGCTGCGCTTCCTGCTGCAAGCAGCCCCAAGGAGATGAAAGATGCAGCTGAGTGAAATAGCAAAAAATAAAATAACCGAGAAAAAAAAAAGCAAAACAAACAAACCAGCTTAACATTTTCTTTGCCAAGGTGGAGGCACAGAGGTGATACCAGGTCACTCCACGAGGCTGGGATGTGGCTCCAGGGCCCCCCCATTCCTTTCTAGCAGCCCCACGGCTTAGAAGGCAGGAGAGGAGAGCCCGTGGTGAGCTGGGGAAAGGGACTGCTCACTGGCCATGGGGATATTAAGGAAAAAGCCCTGGAGCAAGCCAAGGAAAGGAGGGTCCTTTTGTGTCAGATCTGGCCTGGGGACTTGCAAAGTCACCCATAGGAAGGGAAAGCTGCCCCTTCCTTGGAGCAGACACAGCCCTGTGCACATAGCAGCAGCAGCTGTTCCAGGAGGTCATGCAGAAACAGGGCTCCAAAATTCAACTCATATAAACTAATTTAAAAAAAAACCCCAAACCAAGATAAGAAAACACACAAACAAACATCCCTGAAGCGCCGCAGAGCTGGAAATGGGGTTTGACAGTTTGGAGGGTAAAAAACTCAACCGCTGCTGACTGATAGTGACCGACTTCTCGTAATCCGAAGATCAGCTTCCTCTGCTCCTCTGCGTTGGCCGAGCTGGAGGTGGGGACAGCCCGCTGGCAGTTTCCTGCACCCACCAGCCCCTGGCGTGCAACACCCAACGGAGCCGGAGCAACAGGATCTGCCTTACCAAAATTGAATTTGGCTGACAACATCCGGCAGTTTCGTAAGGTCGCTTTGATGTTTGTTTACTCGCCAGCCCTAGCACATGCTCCGCACCAGCCTGCGGATGAATGGGAACAAAAAGGGCTCAGCACCTCTTTGATCTCTCCCAGGAGAGCTGCCAGGAGCAGTCAGCTCTGGAAACACCCCGTGGAGGGATGGATCCGGCTGTCCCCATGGTGCTTTTGACTGGCTGGTCCCGGTTGATGCTGGAGTGGGATCTCTGAAGCCAAGTCTGGATGGAGACAAAGTCCCCGGAGTGGCCATGGTGTGGTCACTGGTACCCCACACCTCACAGAACATCCTTCATCCCGCCCCACAAGTGACTCCATCACATCAAGTGTTTTGTTTTTATTTAAAACCGCATAAAAAAAATAATATTTCTCAATTCCCCTGTACAATAATATCAACTATTAACAAAACCCGCCGGCTACACACTTGGTTACAGGTACAGACTGGACAGTGCGGACGGCCCGGGCCAGCTCCCCCCTCCCCAGCCCCGAACAAGACACCCGTGGAGAAAACCCAAACTCATCTGCAAACTGAAATCAGCACGTGGCAAGGAAAGAACAGCACCCAGAACTATGTACACAGGTAGCTGGGGAGAAGCAGCCACCCCACACCTCCGCCAGACGTCTAACAGAAACACGACGGGCCCAGGGTTGGACACAGGACAGAAACAGAGGGACACCCGAACAGAAAACCGGGGGATCAGCAGCTGGAGAAGCAAGGCATGGGCTGGAAACCCACATGAGTTATAAATAAATAAATAAGTTATCCTAGCGGCTAGAACTCTTCCTTTAAAAAACAAACAAACAACAAATTCATGAAAATAAATTAAAAACAAAAACTGGAAACGAAAAAAAAAGGAAAAATGTTATCACTATTCACAACTGTACATCAAGCTTCGCTCCTGTAGAATTATGTACACATTTACAGCTGTTGGTTTGCATTGTTTGTGCATTTGTGAGGGCACAGAGAAGCAAAGAACCCCAGAAAACCCAGGTGGGATGGAGGCACAGGAGGCGAGGCATAACCCACTTGGTTCCCAAGCATCTTCTGACCCGTTTTCTTTTTGAAAAGGGAAAAGGAACTATAGGCCCAGGCGAGTCTCAGAAAAGCAGCACTGTAGGAAAAGTCAAGTCTTTCCTCCAGCACAGCTCAGATCAAACAGAAGGCACACAAGCACGGGGACAGCGAGAAGGGACAGTGAGAAGGGACAGCCACTTAGCCACAGGCCCTGCCCTCCCCAGAGTTTTCCCCCACTGAAGCTTTTCTTGCAATCAGGTCACCAATCCTCTCGCTGTCCCCAATTCAGCAGGTCAAGATGACACTTGAGAGCCTCCAAAACCAGAACCAAAACCTGTCCAAAAAAATTACTGGCAAAATCTCTAAAGAGACAAGGTCATTCAGATGGAGTCCAGGACAGCTGGCTTGGATGGTGGCCACCAGAACTTGGAAGAGCAGGTCTCCAGCCCCGTTCCAGGACAAGATGTGTGCGTTCCCATCTGAGGATCCCTGCTCAGTGCTGTGGTCAAGATGAAAAAAGTCTGGTTTTCTTTGCTTCTTATGACCAGGAGCTGCATGGGGCTGTTACTTGTCAGGCTCCTGGATCAAACTGTGCAGGTGGATCTCAGCTGGTTCCAGGTGAATGTCCTGCAGCCAAGAATGGTTGAAAATGTCTTCCAACGACGGCCTGTCCGAGGGGCGCATGGACAAACACCACTTGATGAGGTGTTGGCACTCTGGGGAGAGAAAGCGGCAACCACCGGTCAGTCAGAGCAGGCTCCTGTCCACCCTGTCCCACCATCCACAGTGTCTGAGCTGTGCCCAACCCTCCCCATCCACCCTCGGTTTGGGAGGAGAGCAGGATGGCAGGACATGTGCCACCTCCTCCAGCCACCCATGGGAATGGAGCCCCTCCACAGCTCCCTGGGAGCTGCCACCTCCCAGCCCCCATTATCCCCCCCACGTCCCAGGGCCGGGTACCCACCTAGAGAGATGCGCCGTCGGAAGAAGAGCTGTCCCCGGATGATGTCCTCGTCCTGCTCGAAGGGGACGTCCCCACAGACCATGTTGTAGAGCAGGACACCCAGGGACCAGATGGTGGCTGAGTGGCCGTGGTAGCGGTGGAAGCGGATCCACTCGGGTGGGCTGTACACCCGCGTTCCTGCGGGACACAGGAGCTCATCGGCCCTTTGCCCGAGCATCCCTGGGCGTCGCTGGCACCCGGCGTGACCCGCCCGCCTTCCCGCCAGCACGTGACTCTTGTTTACAAACTTTGGGTTGTAAAAGCAAAGCGCCGGTGCCAGAAGAGGGCAGCAGGGCCCGGGGAAGGCCCAGCCGTTACATGCGAGAGAAAAAAAACCCACCCACGGGTGGGGAAAAACCACGCCTTCACCCCCCGCAATGGCAAAAAAAATAAAATTGTAAACCGAGGCAAACAAGGGGAGAGGAGCAGCCCCAGCCCTTCCGCACCTGCAAACCAAACCGGCCGGTGCTCGGGTTTTGCAAACCCCCTCTGCTCCCCCCTCCCCGGGGTGTTTTTGTCACGCTGGCTTCCCCCGCCCCAGCCCGAGCCAGGCTGGGTGACGGAGGCTGTCAGCAGGGCCGGGAGCCGGCTCCCGTTTCACAACATCCTCCCCGTGCCAAACAGCAACTTGGCAGCGGCTGCAGAATTCATGCCGTCCCCCCCCCGCCACGGCGAAACCTCCGGAGCCCGGCCCGGCCGCGCAATGCCCGGCACCGGCTGTGGGCTCACCGTCAAACTGCGTGTAGAGCGTGTCCTTGAGGAAGGTGCCGGAGCCGAAGTCGATGAGCTTGAGCTCGCCCGTGGCCAGGTCCAGGAGGATGTTCTCGTCCTTGATGTCGCGGTGCAGGACGCCGCAGTTGTTGCAGTGCCGCACGGCCTCCAGCACCTGGCGGAACAGCCCCCGTGCCATCTCCTCCGGCAGGAATCCCCGCTCCGTGATGAAGTCAAAGAGGTCTTGCGACGGCTCCGGACGCTCCATCACCACCACGAAGCTGTCCGGGAGCTCGAACCAGTCCAGGAGCTGGATGACGCCGTGGAAGCCGGAGCCCACCTTGTTCAGAAGCACGATCTCCAGAGGCACACGGCTGCCGCTGGGCTGCGGGGGGACCACGCTGCCATCAGCGGGGCTCAGCTACCCTCGCCCGCGGCAAGCTCTGGTGTCCCCTTGCCCGCACCCACCGGTTCCGGGCATCCCCCTCGCCCAGGGGATTCTCCGGTGTCTCCCTGCCCGCTCCCAGCGATCCTGGGCATTCCGGTGTCCTCCTGCCCGCCCCCATGGGTGCTGGGCATTCCCCGGCCCGGGCTACTCTGCGTCCCCCCGTGACCCCACACACCGCTCCCCCCGCGCTGTCCCGGTTTTCACCCTCCCGCGTCTCGGCTCATCCCTGCCCGTCACGCCCCGGGTTCTCCCACTAGCCCCGGTCACTCACCAGCTCGCCCCACTGCGAGATGCGGTCCCGGGCCACGCGTTTAATCGCCACCTGCGAGCCAAGGGGAACGGAGGGATGAGCCCGGCGCCGGGATGAGCTCGGCGCCCGCCCCGCCGAGCCCC
>VZRF01008656.1:13715-49785 GCA_013396875.1 Vireo altiloquus
CGCCCGTGGTCGCTGCGGCCCCGGCAGCGCTGCCGTCGCGGGACCCCCGGGCCGCCCCCGGCCGCCGCTCCTCGGCTGCTGCTTCGCCTTCTTATTTTTCCCGGGAATCGTAACTTCCCCGGGTGCTCGGCATCCCCCGGTCTCGCCCCGCTGTTGCTTCACCGCGGGCCGACCAGTGCCTGAACTTTTCCCCTTTCCAGTAAAAGTGGCCATGTGGCCGTTCCAGCTGGGGACTCTTGACTAACATCCCTAATTTTTTAGTTTTTTTCCCCGACTTCTTTTTTCCGCAGAAGTCGCTGGCTGAGATGCTTCCCCGAGTTCCAGAGATAAGATAAATAATTTACTGGATGGAGATCTCTGATTACTCACACTATTAGCATTTAGAGCAAAGAGCTCCAGCCACTGGGAGCTGAATTATTCCAGACAAAGCCCATCTGGGCTCCTGCTCCGAAGCAAGACCGAGGAGTTCCTGGCATCCCACACATACTTGTGGGATGAATTGCTTGAAATCGAATGGGGTTTACTGGAAATGCTGGTGAGATCCTATCCCCTTTAGTATTAAGAAAAAGGATAAAATACAACCAAGATGGACTCCCCAAATTGGGGTTTGGAGCTGCGGCCCAGCCCTCTCACCGGCCGGGAAGGACTCGCCACCACCACTGCCGCTTTTAGATTTACTGAGAATGTGACACATCCTCTTTCAGGGGCTGAGACAACCAAAACTGGAAAATCTACCTTCGGTTTTTACTCAGAAAGTGACATTTTTATTTAGGGAAAAGTGTGGAGAATCTGAGGCAGCGCCTCCATTCCTCTTTGTTTAAAATATATAATTTTTTATAGTATTTTTTAAAATACTGTTGCAATTCGAGGTGATGCAAGCTGAGAGTGGGGCAGAGGGGCAGGCAGCGCCTTTCTCCTGCCTTATTCCCACCCGACGCCTGGGCAAATTTGGGACAACTGGTTCTGCCAGTCACTGCTCAGCCGTGGGATGAGGTGACTTAGCATTTGGCCCCGAACTCATTATCAAATTCTTTGCCAGGATGATGAAAGGCACCGAAGGGGCTGCCCTGGAAACCTGTTGACAAACAGAGCTCGCCCGGAGCGGCTGGGCTTTCCCGGGGGCTGCCTGTCCCTGACTCCTCGGGAGAAGCAGCTCTGCCCAAACCTGCTCATTAGCGTCGGAGGGAGCAGCGTGTCTTGCAACTGGGATGATCTGGGGCCAAAATCATCCTCGTGCGTAAACCTGCCCAGCTGCTCGTTTACCCGGGGCCTGAGTCAGCGGCCATCTCTTCCTGCTGGCGCACGGGGGTTGGGTCCCCTCCGGATTGGGACAAACCCCCGCCTTGGAGGAGAGGGGAACTCCCTGCTCCATGCCCTGGCCGCGTGGAGCAGGGAGGCGGCCACATTTCCCGGCCATATCCATCCCTTTCCAGAATAACCCACCCAGATGCATTCCTGTTCCCAAAATGACCCCGAACCAGGGCTAGGAGTCACCTTTTCCCCTCAGCCCATCCCACGAACTCACCTTTCCCCTGCCGGCCCAGGCGAGGCCATCGGGATGTGTCAGACATTCAAACTAAAATGAAACAAACCCCATTCCGTTGCTACCCACTTTGCTCTCATCCCCAGGGATCGCTTCTCTTCCCAACCCTCTTCCCCTGGGATGAAAGCCGCCGAGGATGGTGAGTGCAGGAGAGCAGCCCACATCCACTTGCCCTTGCATGGACACAGCGATGTCCTGCAGGTCCTGCCCTGGCCAGGGCTGCCCCTGTCCATCCCTGGAGCAACCCCGGTTCTTGACGTGAGCCCTCGGGGAGCAGTTTGCAGCCCAGAGGAGATTCCACAGGGCTTGCAAGGAGGAAAAACCAGAGCAGGACCATGCCCGGGGAGAAATGGGACCCTGGGGTGGCACAGGGAGCTGATGGCAGGTCTGGGGGAGAGGAGCTCCCAGTAGACATCAAAAGATCAGTTCTGAGCCCTGCAAACAATCCCGGCAGCTTTCAGGCTCTTCAGCGGCATTCCAGTCTAACCGGGGCTGCCTTGCATGATAATCAGGCTTAATTACTGCTTTATCGCTTGATTGCTGTGCTGGGCCCTTGGAGCTGCAGTGTTGCTTTCGCAGTTTACTTTTTGTATTTCCTCCCCCTCGCCTTCCCCGCCAGCACAATTAGCAAATAGGTGAAAACGGGGAGGGCCAGGGCGATACCCGGCGGGAAGAGAGAGGCCATTTGCTCCCCAGGAGAGCCTGGGGTGAGAGGTTATAATTCAGGTTTGCACTGATGTCCTGAAACGAAACAGCAAGGTCAAAGCCACGCCAGGATCAGCCCCACGAGCATCCCCCGGCGGAGGGGCCGCGGCTGGGGCAGGGAGGGGAGGATGCGGGGCTATTAACGCCGTGACACAGAAGGGCTGTGGTTTTCCACCAAGAGCTTTGAGTCATTGTGTGACCTTGGCTGAGTCTGCCCGTGGCTCCCTTGGCTCGGGCTCGGTCGCCCGCGGAACCGGCTGGCCCAGGGCGTGGGGCGAAGCGCGGCACCGACCTGCGGGTCCACGGGGAAAGCCCGAAACATCTCTTCCCGATGCTCGGACGGGCACTCGGCCATCTCCACCTCCCCTGATAGAGCCTGAAAAAGGGGATTTGAGAGATCTCAGCAATGCCTGCTCTCCCTTGAGGAGGGGACGAAGCTCTTTGCCCACCCAGGGCTTGTCCCAGCCTGGCAGTGAGAACCCGGAGAAGGGAGAGGTGAGGAGATTCGGGAAGGAAGGATGCTCCCACCTACACGCAGTGAGCAATCCCTGATGGCACCAGCCGGCCGGGAAGAGGGCACTGCCCTTGCCCAGGCAGTGCGTGCCACTGTTGGGACACCCCTAGTGTGTCATCACCTGCTCAAAGTCACCTCGACAGCCACGGAAAGGTGCTCTGGGGTCTCCTTGGGAAATGCCATAAAATGTGTGTGCGTTCCTGTGTCCTGGCAGTGCAGGCGATGGGCGAGACCAATCCCGGGGTACACGGTGTCCCCCCAGGAGTGGATGGGGTCCCGTGGGTTTGGATCATGAATGCTGGGAGCCAGTGCAGCCACAGGGTGCTGGCTGGGTGCTGCCTTCCCTCCCCTCCTCATCCTCAGGGTCCTCCCAGACCCAGCTGAGACCCCAACGCAGCGGTGACAGCTTGGGAACTAAACACCACATCCTGGGGCTGGAATCACCTGAGCACGGGGAGGAGAAAGGTCCTGGAGCACCCCAAAACCCCTCTCAGCCAGCAGCCAGTCCCAGGACTTTTTGTGCCAATTCCCACCGGCTTAGGAGGCTGATGGGGCCTGAGAGTGGAGCAGGAGATGCTGAGACCCATCCTGCTCCCCACGAGGAGCAGTCCTGTGGGTTTCTTCTTAATAATTGAAATTTTTTTTTGTATGTTGGCTTTTTCGCGGGCTTTTTTGGGTCGAGGTGTGCGAGGAGGCGGCAGCATGGCTAATCTGCTTTGTGAATGGAGCCTCACGGGGGGCGGCGGAGGGGATCGGGGAGGTGGAAGGAGCCACATATTTGGGATTCCATCATCTGGGTGGGCTCCTTCTCCCCAGACTCTCAGGATGTGGGAAATGGAAGATGAAAGGAGCTGCATTTCCAGCCTCTCGGGTTACAATGTCTAAAGCAGAAAAGGGTGGTTGGGGAAAGAAAGAGAGAAAAAAAAAAAAAAAGAAGGGGGGGGGGGGGATGCTACAGGGAAACCTGGGTTGGGAAATGGCCCGGGTAGGTTGGGGCAGGGAAGGGGGCGGCTGGGGCCGAGCCGCTCGTGTTTCACATCACGTCAGGGCTGAGGAATTTCCTCTGCTCTGGGGGTGCCTCGCAGAGAAAAAGGGGGAGGCTTTAAGGTTAGCTGGGGATGAATAATAGCCAAGAGAGGGATTAGAAGTGTTACCCAGGGGCTGCTGTTTACAAGCAAACCCTCCTACCGAGAGCAACAGGGGAAAGTGGGATGCATCGGGGTGACCGTGGGGATGCCAGGGCATGTGCCACCCACATCCCTTCCCCGGAGAGCACGGCAGGGTGCTCACCTCCAGCCCCTGAGAGCTTTCCTCCCCAGCATCAGCAGGGTCCCAGCAGCCAGTCCCTTGCACACGTGGCATGTCCTGGAGTGTCCTGGGGCCTCCCCACTGTGTCCTCCCGTGGGCTGGGGAGGTTTCCCATCCTTCTGTCACCCTGAGTTGCACACATCAGGATCATCCCTGTGCACAGGCAGGAGAATCCACAAGAGGGTTTGTGTCACCCACTGGTGAAAGAACAGTGAAGAAGGGATATAAGGAGTGGGGAGGGGGCATGGAGACACAAGCTGGGGACAGTGCCTGGGCATGGGGCTCGTATCCTGCTGGGTGATGGGAGCAGTCCCCAGATCTGGGCATCTCCTGCCATCATCCCACCACGTCCTCAGCTGGAACCCAGGTTTTGTCCCAAATCACCTCATTTTCACTTCCCCTTTATTGTTATCCTGGGTGATGCAAGGTCAAGGTGGGGAGGAGAGAGGACAAACACATTTCTCCTGCGTTATTCCGTAGTAACCTCCATCTCTGTTAGGACAGCTGGGAAGGGATTGTCGCAGGGTGGAAGTGCAGCCTCCAAGCTGAGCCCAGGGAAGCTGTGGGATCCAACCTGGCTGCCCAACCTGGGATAATTCCAGAGACTGGAATGTGCTGTGGGCAACTGGGCTCCACTTCCAGGGGGTGTGTGCTGGGGACAGGCTGTTCTCCCTGATTTAGCCCAGGGAAACTGAGGCACAGGGCGGCCAGGAAGCCCCTGTAAGGCTGAAGTGGGGAAATGGGCTTATTCCACCCCATAAAGGGGATGAAAGGACAAGGGGAAGATGTAGCTGGAATCAGCTGAGTGCTGTTTGGAGGAGGCTGAGCTGGTGCACCTGCACTGTTGGCCATTCTGGTGAGACCTCGTGCCCAGGTGAGACCCCTGACCCTGCCTGGGGACTTGGACCTGGCCTAGTGGCAGCACCGTGGGGACACAAAATACATGCATGCCCCACCTGCCCCACTTAACAGGTTTCTTCCTGCGGAGCATTTGCACAAGAAAAGCACCTTTTAAATATCGTAAAACAAATGTTGGTGGCTAACTGTGGACAGGAGGGTGCTCAGCTCTCCTCTTCCCCCTCCACCCGGCAAAAGCCTGCCTATTCCCAGGTACATTCCCCGCATTACTCTGTCCTGGAGTGCAGGGAGGGCCCTGACCCCCTGAGCATGGGAAAAATGCCTGTCTGCGTGCGGGAAAGGAGGTGCAAATAGTGCGGGGTGAGGAGGTCAGCCGGGAAATCCCTTTCATCTTCTCCCGGGCCTTTGCCGACACGCGGCCGAAGAGCACGTGTGAGGAGCGGGGAAAGGGTTTTGTCTGCAGCTGGAAAAGAGGAGGCTCCCGGGAGGCTCCCGCAGGGACGGATGCTGTTTCCAAGCTGGAGGAGGCTGAATGGCCACATGGGGTGGATGGTGTGGAGCGGGCCTGGCCAGGTCACAGCGCTGACCCCCAGGATGGGCCATGGGCAATTAGGTTTGGCCCTCGTTGCCTTGCGCAGCTCAGCGGGACCCACCACATGTGAGGGCAGTGGGGCAGAGGGGCACCCCCACACCCCACAATGCCCGTGATACACAGGTACCAGCTCTCAGGGCTGGTGGCTCAGCCCAGGTGTTGGCACAGAGGCTCCTGGGTACAGGTCATTGTCCCATTGTCACCCCAGAGAGCTCCAAGTGCCAGAGGAGCTTGGACGGGTACTGCTTCATCCTGGAGAGATCCCAGTGGAAACCCATTCCCATCTCCACGAGACCTGATGCTGCTGCAAAGGCTGGGCCTGACTCTGCACCTTGGCTGCTGGGGCAGGAGAAAATCTCTGGGCACAAGCACAATAAAAGGCAGGTCTTGCCCTCCCTGTTTGGCAAAAACCTCCTGAGTGGAGGAGAAGGGGGTAGCCCTCAAGGAGCCCAGGAGATGCAGGGTCATCCCACCCTTTGCCACAGCCCTGCTGCATTCTGTCCCTCCTCTCTATCTCTGTATCCCTCCTGGGCTACAATAAACCTCTCCCTGCGGTTTGAACTCTGCCATCTCCCTCCCAGCAGCCCCCCTCCCCTTCCCGGGCCATCGTCATCGCTGTCGCCTGCTCTTGTTGGCCAAAGGAGGAGTCCCAGCGCAGCCCAGCCCCGTGCGTGCCAAGCCGGATCCAGTCTGGCTTCCAGGAATCGGGGCTGGGGCAGGCGGCTGTGGGTGACAGCTGGTGCCTTGGGTGGCATCCGCTTGTCCCGATGTGCTCGGCTCCCAATCCACCAGTTCCCTAAAGCACCCACTGCTCCGTGGGACTCATCTCTCCTCAGGGGTTCCCACTGCCTTTCCCCAGCGTGGGACGAGGGCTTCTCCTGCCTGCACAAAGCAGATGGTAAAACACGGACTAACAAGATCAGAGATTAATCTGCACTTTGCTTCCAAATCGCATAATCATGTAATTATTCTGGGTATCGGGGAGGAGCAGGCTCCAGGCTCCTGCTTCCTCCTGGGCCACTTTGCATGGCAGGATGGTGTCAGGGGGCTGGATCCTGCCTTGCTGCTGCTGCAGGGCCCTGTGACTTTGGTGGGACTGCCCAGTGTCCTACTGGTTTATGGCCTCCCGGTTAGTGCGCAGTGGGGGGTGTTGGGAGAGGACCAGCTTCCCATCACACCCCACATCCCCATCCCGCCTTGCACCAGGGTTATCTACCTTGTGCCAGGACAGCCCAGTGGGAAACACATCCCAGAGCACCTTTCCACACGCCCTGGCACGACACAGGAGCAAACCCAACCTGGTGACTCCCAGTTCCTACCAGTAAGACTCCCTGGGGTGGAACTGGGGTACTGCTGACATGATGCTGCTCTGTACCCTGCACAAGAGTCAGGCAGCATCAGCATGATCTGCTGCTGCCCCAGCACTGTCTCTTGCTTTTCTGGGAGAGGAAACGGGGGAAAATCCCGCATTTAGGGCAGTGTGTGTGGCCGTTGGCTCCGAATTCCTGGGTGGCTGGTGGCACGGCCCCATTATCAGCAGGCCTGGGCTGTTTGCTGGAAAAGGGCGGCAGCGGGGCTGGGTGACCCCACACTTCCTTCCTTTCCTGGAAGCCGCTGGCTCAGAAAGTGACGCCCAAGCTCTGATAACCAGCTGCTTTCACAACACGAGCGCAGGCTCGGGGCCGGGCTCACTCCCTGCTCTGTCACCATCCTTCCCGCCTGGCTTCCATCACCTGCCTTCTCTGCCTCTATTTTCCCCCTTTCCAGAGGTGTGAACGCAGCCCCGAGCACTGCAAGAGTGAGAGCGTGGATGTGTTTTGCTGCAGGGTGTAATGAATTGTGTTGGGCCTCAGCTCTCCATCCATCCATCTCTCCATCCATCCACCCATCCATCCATCCAAGTAGCGGGGGCTGTGCTGGAAACCTCCTTTGCAGCACTTGGACTTGAGGAGTGAGGAGAAGTGAGGGGTCCTTCACCACCTTGAAAGCACCCAGGAAAGGGCTCATGGGCTCAGCGATGCTGAATCATGGAGCTGCACCTATGTCGTGCACTTTCTCGTCCCCCTGTTCCCTGGGAGGACCTCAGTGCAAGGCACAGGATTGAACAGGAGTGGGTTGGGGGCTTCTTGGTCCCGCTGTGCCCAGGGCAGAGCAGCCAGTGGCTCCTGCGTGCACCGAGGAGCTGAGAAATTGCAGCTGCCTCAGAAGGGGAATGGCAGGGAGGGTCCTGCCTCGGGCAGGTGTACCCAGCACGGTCCCCTCCCTGCATGGTGGCAGGTCCCTGCACGCCGCAGAAGCCACCGCCGCAGGTCAGGGAGGGACAGGCTCAGGGGGAAACTGAGGCACTGGTAGGGATGCCATGACTTGATTGAACCCTTCTGGAAAGGGACCCAGCAGCCCTGCCTGCTCCCTGGACACTGGTTTGCAGCTCTGGGGGGCACGTGGAGCCAGGCTGGTGCTGACAAGGTTTGCTTGTGGGTTTGGAAACCTGGCCGGGTCTGGTGCTCAAATCCTCCCAAACTCCATTGAGGTCCACTCTGCCCTACCCTGCGCAGGGACAAAGGATCACCATCGGGGTCTGGGGTTCCAGGGTCCCCCCTGAGAGGCTCATGCATGGCCGAGCTTGGCTCCTTGACCTTATCGGCCCGTCCAAGGAGGAAGTTTGCAGGGTGGATTCCAGCGGGCAGGTAAACAGGGACCAGATGGGACCCAGATACCTGCCCAGGGACACCAGCCAAGCTGGGTTTGCACAGCCCCGGTGCTTATTTGCTCTAGGGAGGGCTTTTGCCTCTGTTGGACGTCAGCAGCGGTGCCAGGACGTCACCCCAGCAGCCCTGCCGGGCTCCTCCGTCGCACTCCTGGCCAGGTGCCTGCATCCGGGGTGCTGCTGCAGCCCAGCAGGGCTGGGAAGCTGCTCTGCTCAGTGTCACTGACCCACAGCCTCATCTCCCACAGCCAGGGACCAGCAGATGCCCAGAGCTCCTCCAACATGGCCAAAAGGGCTGGGGGTGTTTGGGTGGACCCTGGCCTCACTGGACTCCTTTGCAGTGGGCCAGGGGTGAAGGGCTGCTGCTCACTCCCCTGGCTCAGGCAGCAGAGGTGGCTGGCAGAGGATGCCAGGCATGCCCTGGCACACGTGCGGGAGCACCTCGCACCCAGCCCTGGTCTGCAGCACCACCAGGATGCTCCCAGCCCTGGTTGCGAGATCCTGTCTTGGCTCATCCAGCTTTCCCGGCTCACCCTTCTGCCACCACACCCAGCAGCCTTCCCTGCTCCCAGGGGGAAACTGAGGCACGGGGATGGCAGGATTGATGCAAGGACATGGAGTGAAGCTGCTGAGGGAAGGTCACCGAGCATCACCCACTGAGCGGCCCCAGGGTGCTGCTGTGTTACCCCGAGTCCCAGGGCTGCATCACTCCCAGCCAGTGGATTCTGCAGGGCTGTTTCTTCTCCCAGTTTCTTCACTCCCCCATGCCTTCCCCATCCCTGCAGGCCCGGGGTGGGACAGCTCTGGGGTGCAGTGCCCACTGCAGCATCACCCACATTTCCCTGCCCTTTGCGTGCTGATGAATAATGCAGAGCTCGGAGGGTTCCTCGCTGCCACAGGACGAGCAGGAGGCTGCTGCCTTTGCCTGCCAGGGCACGGAGGGGAAATGCCGGGTCAGGACCCCGTCCGCGTGTGTTTGCTGTCTCAGGAGTAGCCGTAAATTCACTCGGTTTAATTGAAAGCCGGTGCTGTGGGTTTGGCTTAATCCACCCTCCTCCTCCTCCTCCATTAGATAACGTCTCGCTGAAACCGCTTTGCAAACTCACGGCATTCCTGTGTGCTGAGCACCGGGCAGCGGGCGAGCCACGGCCACGGACCACTCACGTGCCTTGGGGCGACTTCGCTGCCGCCAGCTCTGCTCCTCCCCACTCATCCTGCCCCGGTCCCAGCTGGGACTGAGAGAACTGCTCCACTCGTGAAACACGCATGGCAACAGAACGGGATGGGTGAGGGTGGTGGGATGCAGAAAGATGCAGAGTTGCACGGGGGAAACGCCCTGAGGGTCCCCAGGAGTGGATTCAAAGGGCTGAAGTTGAAAGGATTAAGGGAAATTCTTTGGATGAGGGGATATCCAAACAGTTTGGGACGTTTCCAAAAAGAGCTGGTGGGGAGAAGAAGTGGGAACCCTCTCATCTCTGTGCGTCGGAGGGGTCAGCACTGCTTTTCCTCACCCCAGCAAAGGGAAACTGAGTCACAGAGCTGGGCACTGCTCGGGACGTGCTCGGAGTCGGGGCTGCACCGGGGGTGTTTGTGGGGAGCCCGTTCCTCTTCGGGGTTCTGCAGAACCGGCAGAGGAAGAAGCACCCAGGCCACGGCGAGGTCAGTTTGGCGGCGCAGATACTCACGTGAGCTCTGTCCCCTGTCCCCATCCCCTCGGGGCCCACCCGCGGGGACCCCACTGCCTCCCCCTGCCCCCACATCTGCGGGGCCGAGGAACCCCCAGCATCTGGCCCGGGGGGAAATTTGCTTCGCCAGCGGAGTTCAGGCAGAGGCCAGGGGCGGCGAGGGCTGTCGGGGTGTCCTGCAGCCGCCGCTGACCTGCGAGGAATGCCGTGAGTCACCGGGAAAGCATCCCCACGCCGCCGGCCCTCGCCGTGCCTCCGTGCCGCTGGCGACCGGAGGCTGCACGTCCGGCACCTCGGGCTTTGGGGACACCCCGTTACACCCCCAGAGGCGCCCGGGGCACAGGCAGTGCCCACCCAGGGGCTGAACCCCCCGCGATCCCGGCGCTGCTGTGGTGGCTGTCACCCCGGCACATGGGCAGGGCAGGCGGGCCAGGAGCGATCCCCAGCTCCGAGCAGGCCAGACATGAACTCAGCTTCTCCAAGAGGGAAGAGGTGACGTGATGCTGGGAGGTCACCCGGGGCCGGGACGCCATCCCAGCACAGCGCTCAGGGCTCTCCCGCTCGGCCACCTCCGTCCCCTCCGACCAGCGGGAAGGGAGGGGGAGATTCTCCCGGAGGCGGCTCCTGCTCCGGTCCTTCCCCCAGGGAAGTCGGTGTTTTCGGCTTTATCAGCTCACCGCAGGCTCGTGCCCGGCGTTGCAGAGGAGAGAAAGGCTTTTCCCAGCGGCGCCTTATCAAGGCGCTGAGCCTCGGACGCTGCATTGTTTCTGGTCACGTTGCAAAATTAAAGAGGCAAAAGGCATTTCAGGGAAGAATTGCGAATTCCTGGAAGATTATCTGAGCGTGGCACCTGCCCCTGGTGTGGGGCAGTGGGAGGTGGCATGGGGCCAGGAGTGGGAATCCCAGGAGGGGACAAATCCCTGAGGATCCATCCTTTCTGTGGGTGAACACCCAGGGCGTGCCCAGCTGTGCCCTCACAGCCTCCACAGCTGGATACATCCTGAACGGGGAGGAACGTGCTGTGTTTTCAAAAATGTCTCAGCCCCGGGCTTCTCCCGGGCACTGGGAGGATACTGGAGGGCACTGGCTGCAGTGGGAGCTGCGATGCTGAGCGAGGCATCAGCACCTTCCTCGAGAGCAGCCTTTGCTTCATGCAGCAAAACACAGCCAGTTATTGAAGGGACAAGTGTGCCACAGGAGGAACGTGGTGCCACCTCCTGCCTGTCCCCAGCACCGGGGCAGGACACCCAGGAGGCGACAGGGAAGGGATCAGCTGGGGGCAGAAGGACAAGGACTGTGACCTCCAGGGAAGACTGTGGTATCCTAAAGGACATGTGGTGCCCTCCCAGCAGCCAGAGCTCATCACCCCTGCCTGGGGCATCTCTGTCCCCAAGGTGCCATCCCAAGGGCTGTTTCAGCTCCCCATCCCTCCTGTCCCACACCACTGCTCATCCTCCCAGCAAGAGCAAAGACCTGATGCTCTTGTGACACCTAATGGCAGTCGCTGTTACCAGACACGGGGCTCTCCCAGGAAGGTTCACCTAACCATGGAGCTGCAGATCCAGGCATGCTCTGTTCCCAGCCCCTGCTGGTACTGCTGGGCCTGGCCAGTGCTACCAGAGCAGTTTGGGACACGGAAATATCAGCCCTGGGAAAGACAAGCCCAGGAGATATTTCTTCAACCCATTCCTTACAGAAACCCAGGCTATGCTGTGCTGAGTGTCTTTTTGTCTCCTCCCAGGGACTTTCGAACCTGTTGACCACTTCCAACCCCACTGACCGCTTCCAACCCCGACCCAATGGTGCATGCAGAGCCAAGAAGAACCAGGCAGATGTACAGACAGGAGAAACTCCAACTGTTGCTCCTTAATCCTCTCCCAACACGATGAGAGAGGCAGGACCTGCCCACAACCACAGCACCAGACATCAGAGAATCCACACCTAAACACCACACAGCCGTCCCGACTCCCCAAATCCTGCTGCCAGGGAAACGCCCTGATAAATCCAGCCCCATCCCTAGGAAGGAGGACATGTGCCCTCGGATCACAGCACCGAAACCTTGGATCAGGGCTTGCTGCAAGCTTGCATCACCAAGATTGGAAAACTCCTAAATCAGTCCTGAATCCATCAGCAAAGGGATCAAACCCTTTGAGTCACCCAGGACCACCAACCCCAGACCCTCCTGCGCTGAGTCACATCCCTCATGCTCCTGTTTGCTCTAATCCTGGAGCACTCCAGCCACCTCCCAAACCCTCATCCCAGCACGCAGGGACCAGACCTGCATCCCCTCAGACCCTGCTGGGGCAATGGGGGCTACCAGACTCCCTTCCCCTGATGGTAGAGCAGGATCCTGCCTCCAGACCCTGTTATTTTCTGCTTGGTGCATCCAGCCCAGCCCAGGGATTGCCACCTCAAGGGGCTGCAAGGTCCTTTGCCTCCCCACAGCCTCCTTCTGCCGAGGCAGGGCCATGTGGGGTGCAGGGGGTGCAGGTGATGCAGGGGGAGGCAGTGGCAGACAATGAATTTCGGGGAATTAAGCTGCCAGACCACACACCACGCTCACCACTTCTTCTGTTCCTGGGAAGAGAGGTGCCAGGGACACGAGCAGCACCCATGCCACAGACAGCACTATGGGCAGGATGGGGAAGCTGAGGCACAGAGAGGTACCCGGGCTGCCCATGGTGTCACCACAGCTCTCTGAAGAAAACACAGGTACTGAAGGAGCCAGCAAGCCCAGGAGTTGCCCCTGGAGCTGGGAAAGCATCTTCTGGACTGGATCAGACTCCAGAGGATGCAGCCCCAGAGCCTCCTCACTGCCCCCCCTGAATTTCCGCCCACCTTCAGGCTATTTTTCCTTACTGAAGTGGCTCTTTGCAGGGCGGCTGGCAGAGGGGGGCACTGGCTTTAAGTGTATTTGATGGATAATTCCTCATTACTCTAATGCATTTGCAAGCTGGGATAATTGATGGATGTTTAACAGGATGCGTTTCCGACAGTCGGCTGGAGAAATGGACTCCCATTACTCCGCAAACGTTTCTTTTTACCATTGAACTCCTTTGTTTCAATTGATCCTCGCCTTTCCCATCACTTGCTGCTCATTAATAATCCCCAAAGCAGCTGCTCCCCCCACTCCAGCTCCTCCCAACCTGCGGTGCCGGAGGTTTAGCAGGGGTTTGCAAGCAGATCTGGGCATTGCTGCAGTTTTATAATAAACAAGACTTTTTCCTCCTCAAAGTGTGGTCAAACCTGAACAGGAGCGGGGCAGGACATGCCTGGGGTATCGACTGCCTCCATCAAAGTGATACAAGCTGCTAATCAGGGGAGATTTGGGGTAAAGAGGGGGAGGTGGCCAGTCCGTGGGGCTGAGCCGAGCCCGAGGGAGAGGTCGCCCTTTGGGGCTGGTATCAGCCCAAGCCAGGCTTGGAGCTGAGCCCTTCTGTGCCTGCAGAGCTTTTATCTGCAGCTCCCCATGCTCGGGAAGGGCAGCCAGGGGTTATCAGCTCTGCCTGTCCCCTGGCCACGCTCCATTCCCACCCGGAGAGGGTCCCTGTGCCCCCAGCCTGCAGAGCCACCCGGGGGGCTGAGGTGGAGGGGAGCTCTCCCACTTGCTGAGCTGCTGGCCAGGAGCAGCCTGACATTTAATTCCCCTGGGATTTCCTCAGTAAAGCCCTTGGCATGGCTGTGGCAAACAGGGCTCCTTCCACTCCAGAGGCTCCCCAGACGTGGCCAGGGCCCTGCCCCAAAGCTGGGGTGCACCAAAGCCCCGGTGTTCCAAGTTGCCAGGAGCCAGCAGTGCCGGGGGATCCCAAGGGGCTTTTCTCCACGGTGCTGAACAGTTCCCACTCCCAATCCTGGTGCATCCCAAACCAAGGTGCTCCCTTGGTGCTTCCCTGCACCCTCAGGCCGACGCTCCCACCTGTATCCCTGCTCAGCCACATCCTTGGCCACTCTCACCCTCAGATCTGGATTCGGAGCTCACTCTTCCCCTGCATTCCCCAGGAGACCTCAGGCCTTGCATGACCATCCCTCACACCTTCACTTCTCCTTCCCAGTTCCCCCAGAGTTGCAGACAGACATGCAGCCTCTTTTCCCTCTCACCCTGACATCACCCAGCCACACACATCGCTGGGGCAGGAGCTTGCACTGCTGCTCACACCATTTACTTGCCATGATCTGACCCAACCCCACAGCATTCTTCATCCTTTTCCCATCCGCATCTTGCCCAGGATGAAGCACAAGAGCCTTGGCACGGGAGGACAACATCCACAGGCCTGGCTTAAGGCAGAATTTAAGAGAGAAAAAAAAGAGAAAAAACCCAAAGTCCATAGAGGAGAAAATCAGCTGGGGCTGCTCAGGGGTTACACAGACCTGAGCAGGTGGAAAGAAGGGGATCAGGCTGGATTCAGCTCAGCTGGGGAGATGGGATGGGACAAGAGTGTGGGACCTGCAGGAGGGGGTGGCTGAGATGGAGTGTGGGGAATAGGGGGTCCAGAGGAGATGTTCCTGCCCTGGCGTGCACTTGGGGGTCCCAAGGGAGCCACCTGATGGAGCCCACACTGCTGGGCTGGGCCAATGAGAGCAGCAAAACCCTCAGTCCCAACTGGCTGAACTGTGGGACTGAGCTCCCCAACTCAGGGCTGCACCCCACGCTCCAGAGCAAACAGGCCTGGGGGCCATGGCTGATTGTCCCCAGATTCCAGTGCCAAGGAGCAGCTGGCTGCAAACCCCCCCTGCCCCTCTGCACAGCCTCCGGAGGCAATAACCTGCTTTTGGGGGCTCCCTTTGAGGTCTCAGCTCAGGAGGATCTGAGGGTGACAGAGGAACCCACAGCCCCTGCCCACCATCCTCTGCAGTAGATTAAACAGCCTGAGAAGGAATGAGCTCCATGGGCAGAGATGGATGAGACCTCTCTTGCTGCAGACAAGGTGCTGAGCAGGTGGGGGACAGAGGGACAGCAGGGACCAGGGCTTGTCATCGCTGCCATAAATCACATCCCAGGGCAGGTGTCTGCACCAGGCTTACGCCCTGGAGATGCCCCCAGTGACTCTCTAGCTGCCCCATGAACGCTCCTGGTCTGTCCTTGTCCATAATGGAGCATTTCTGAGTCAGGACAAGCCAACCCTGGGCACACCTGGGGGGTCCCACAGAGCTGCCAAACACAGCTCTGATCCCCTCCTGAACTGCAGAGCTGGTCTTAAATCATCGCGGGAAGGCTGGTAAAAGCCTCAGTGCCTTCAAGCATGAAATACAAAGCACTCACCGCCCCCTTTCAGCCTCTTCCCTGAGTGCCCGGCTCACCGCATGAAACCTTTTATATCCCCCCTCCCCGTTTTCCCCCATCAGCCCGGAGAGCGCCGGCGCGCCGCCAGCAGCACAATCCCAAATTGCTCCCTTTATTAGGGGAAAAAAAAAAAAAGAAAAGGAAGAAAACCAAAGCTTCGATTTCCTTTCTCACCTCTGAAATGGCCTGAGGGGTTGAGGAGGGGGGTGGAAGGCCAAAGCCGCCCCAACACTGACCCCAAACCCAAACACACCAAAGGGTTTGATTTTAACGGGAAGGGATCAGGGAGGCATTTTACAAGGAGGGAGGGTGTGACTGCAGATGAACGATGGGGATGTGGAAAGACCCCAGTGGCTGGATCAGCCTCTGGCAGAGCTGGTACCCACCAGGCAGCGCAGCAGGAGGGCTGGGGCACCCTGGTGACGCTTCCCGCAGGCAGGGATTGGATCGGGATGCACAGTCCCACCGCAGTCCCACGGGGACGGAGGCAGCCAGGGGTGCCTCAGGGCGCTGGCGAGCATCCTCCCTACACCGCGGCGGTGGGGAGGGCTCCGTGGAGGGCAGATGGGGCTGCGGGGGGCGCGGGGCTGTCCCCGGGAGCCGGGGGAGGGTGCAGATGGCGCGGGGTGGGTCCTGTCACGCTGCCATCAATCAGCGCCGGCTCCTCCGAGCGCGGCAGCGTCTCCGGGGTGTAAATCAGACCTGAACAAGGCTGAGGGTTTCTCTGCAAGATCTGGCCTCGCTGTTGGCACTCGCTCCGGTGACAGCGTCGCGACGGGGAGACCTTGTGTCCCCGGCAAAGGGCGCCCGAGGACGTCTGCGAGAGGATGCTGAACGTGCCACCTCTTGCTGCGGGGGAAAACAGCCCCGGGGAGACTGAACGGCAGCTCCTGACTGCCTGAACTCCTTCTCAGCCGTGTTTCTCCTGTTTCCCACCCTCCCATGTCCCGCTGATGGAGCTCCATCAGGAGCAGGTACCTCTCCACCCTCCAGGACCCTGCAGGTGTTTGTAGGGGGCAATGAGGCACCAGCAGTTCCTGCACTGCACCCGCTCCCTTCTCAGACCAGGGTTTGTCTGTGCAACACCAGCGTTGTCCCCCAGGGTGCCCCCGAAGAGAGACTGGGATGGGGACAGGGCTCCTCTGGGGACACCTTGGCTGTCCAGAGGCAGTTTGGTCACCACAAGTGGCCCATCCCCTTGTCCCCATCCTGCCTGGGACAGGACAGGGGATGTGTCTGGGGGGTTTCAGTTCCCTCCTCCCCACTTTCCTCAGCATCCTCTGGGTGTGGTGCAGCCCTAGGTAGCACAGCATCCTTCCCATGTGCTCTAGTCTCCCTCCTAGTGCTGTCGGTTCCCAGCAAGGCTGGTGCTGCTGAATTGCTTCATCACTTTCCAAAATTTGGTCCCCTGGAAGCCAGCCCAGCCCTCAGACTGTGCCATGCAGGCATCCCCATGCCGTGCCTGGTCTCTGAGCATTGCTGGCACTGCTTCTTCACCTGAAGGCATCACTCTTTGCCATCAGGGTTTGCTCTGCAGGGTTTCACTTTCCTGCCCCTGCTGCTTCTCTGTTCTGCCCCAGGTTTCTACCATTGCCCCCACGCTCCCTCCTGTCCATCCAAAGCTGGGGCATATTCCCTGCTCCCGACAAAAGGCAGCTGGATCTGTTCCTTTCCTTCGGCGGGGGGAGAGCGGGCGAGCTCGCTGCCTCGGCTCATGTGAGCATCTTTCATCCCTGCACGAACGTGCTCACATTTAAGGAGTAATTACTGCGTGACTCAGCCGTTCTGGCAAACACCCGATGGCTCCGTCCCCGTGCGCTCCCATTCCTCCTGCAGCTCCCCCCGCTGCCCCCCCAGCCCTGGGGATGTGAGCTCAGGGCATCCCCAGCAGTAGCAGCAGCAGCTTTTGGGGGAAGCGGGGTGGGGGCTGCGGCGCATCATGTCCCTCGTGAGACGTTCAACCCTTGGGGACAGCGATGCTGCCCAAGGCGTCGTGGTCCAGCATCCACCCAGCACATCCCGGGCTGGGGCTGCCAGCGAGCGCCCGGGAGCAGGGGAGGGCTGGGCGGCTGCGATTATTCAATCTGGAGCAACCCTGACCTGCTGACAAAGGCAAAGTTATTTTTAAAAAACAACCACTCAGCGAAATTCGCCTCCGCCGCTCGTCCTGCTGCTGCTGCCCGCCGCCGGGGAGAAATCCGTCCCGGGAAAGGCTGCTCTGGGGTGCCTGGAATGGGGTAGGAGCATGGGCCCTGCTCCACACCCTCCAGGCTCTCTCCCTGGGCCCTCCTGGCTTTTTGGGCTTTTGAATCTCCCACAGAGCCACGGGAGCATCGCAACCTGCTTCCCAGCGCTATTTATAGTCCCACGTGCGTGGTGAGCCTGGGGCACCTTACATGCACCCCCGGGGCTCCCCAAAGCATCTTCCTGCTCCCTCCACGAGCAGCAGAATGGATTCTGCGTGGCCCAGGGATATTTTTATGTCGGGATGGTGCTCGCTGCAGAGATGGCAGCGGTGCAGGGACTGGAGCAGCGTGGCAGCAGAATCGCCTGGTCCGTGCCTTTGTGCAGGGTGGGAGAGTGGGGCTGCCCCATTCTCACTGCCCCCTGCTTGGTCTGTGGGTCAGGAGCAGCCCCGGGCTCTGCCCGTGCTGGGGGGTTGCCCTCTCCATGCTGAGGCTGGTTGGCATCGAGGAGGGAAGGAGGGATGCAGCTAGAGGAGGGTTTGGTGTTTGCAAGGGAAGAGCTGGACCTGCTCCAAATTTCCAGGGTGAGAAAATCGCCCCAAGTCACGCTCCAGCTCCAAACAAATGCTCTGCTCCAGGGGCCGGCGATGATTCACCCGGGTGAGACCTCAGTGCTCCCACCTTGCAGCCGCCCCCTTTCCATCTGAGAACACTCAGGGAGGGTTAATTCCCAATTAAGGGGGGATGGCTCCAAGATTGTGTGGATGTTGCCCAATGATCCCGGGCAGTGATCCCAGCCCCACTCGCCTGCACTCCCCCGAGGTGGCCGCACTGCCCGGGAGCCCTCCTTCCCTTTTATTGCCACGAGGTGAATTAATATCCATTTCCTGAAGCTTTTATGGTTTCCTCCCAAATGGCTCTTACATCAGGGGCATATTGGGTTACAGCAAATACCAGCAGCAAGGAACGAGCCCAGGCTTTGCTGGTGCATCTGGGGACCACCAGCCTCCAGTCCCTCTCCCTCCCGGCACTCCCTTCCCCCAGAGCCGGGTGGATGCTCCCAGCAACAAATTACTCCCTTGGAGATGTTGGGAAACAACAAGGACTCTTGTGAACCTCTACAGGAGGAGCACAGGGCTGGCTGAGTCCCTGACGTGTGGGGATTTAGGGGTGGCCCCCGGTTTCGGGCTGGTTTCGGGGTGCCTGGTGTGGCTGCTGAGGCTCCTGTCTCCGTCTCGCTCCGAGCGCACGCACACCTCTTGGGCTGGTTACTGTAGAAACGAAATTAGCACGGGGAGGGAATGCAATCCCAGAGCTAATTAAGGTAATTACAGCTTCACACCAGCTGCTCACGAGGTCCAAGGACCTTCTGTAACTTGTGGAGGGGATCAGGCGCTCTGGGGGACTTTGAATTCCAATTCCCTGGGACCACGCGGCTTCTGTGGTGGCACTTGTGTCCCTCGCCAGTGTGACATTGGGCTGGGGGGATGCACGGCTCCAGATGTGCCTCCCAGATGTGCTGGGCCCATCGCAGCAGCGGGTTTCAGGCTGTGATTGGAGCCTGGGGTGTGTTTTGAGTCCCTGGGGAGCTGCTTTGGAGGGGATTCAGTGCCGGGGGGGGTGGCAGGAGGTGCTCCCTGAGCCCAGGGCATCCTGCCAGAGGTTGTGCTTTACAGATGTGTTACTCTGGCTCTTCAGATGGGGACATGCTGACCTGGAAGGGAGGGAAACTAGAGTTGGCTTGGGGTCCCCTTCCACCCCATGGGGCCAGAGGCTGCAGGATGGGTGCAGGCAGCAGGGAGGTGGCAGGACCTGAAGCTAGTGAGCGTCAGGGGTGTTTGGGGGAGGTGCTGGAAAATGAGACTTATGCCCCAGGGCTGGATGGCCCACTGGAACCAGTTAGACACACTGGGGATGGGGTGAATCCCATGGGGTCTGGCACAGGATCACCCCCAGCATTCAAGGAGGCAGGAGCATCCCCAGATCTCTCCCAGCCTCCCTTCAGCTGGTGAGATGCTACGGCCTAGCGGGTGCCTTCCCAAACCCCACGTGGTTTTTTTTGGAGCTGATTCCTGGTGCTTTTAAGAGACGGGAGCCAGGAGACGGTGGCCAAACGTGTTTGTGCCGTGGCCGAAAGTGCCCGGCGGCCTGGCTGCGGCGTGGGGCTGGCACAGCGGGGGCTCCGCTGCCCGGGGACCCTGCGGGCTGGCGGGGGGCCAGGCTGGGGACAGAAGCGCCGAGTGCCGCGGCCGCGGTGTGTCAGCAGCAGCGCCGGAGCGGGCGGTGATTCACGGCTTCCCAGCAGCTGATATTTATTACTCAGCCTCGCTGCGGGGCCGACGTGAAACGTGGTACGGGGAGGGGGGGACGAACACGGAGCAGGGGGCGGCAGCGTCGCCCGTGAAACCCGATGGGTTTCCCCATCCTCCCTCTCCCGCCGCTCTCTCCGGCTGGTGGATTTTGATGGAGGAAAATAAACGCTCACAAAAATCACTCTCTCTCTGCCGGCTTGTCCCCGTTTGCCCTGTGCTTTGGCAGCTCCGCCGGGGTGGGCTGGGACGTGGCAGGAATGGGAGGGAGGAGGGAGGAAGGGAGGGCAGGAAGGGGCTCCCCTGGGATGCCTGCCCCCAGCAAGGTGATGGGACTGAACTGGGACCCTCCTCCGGAACGGGACCCCCCTCCTGCAGCCCGTTCTCCGTGGCTTGGGAGAAAGCCAGTCATGATGTGGAGCTGCCCGAGGTACACGGGCATGGGAACTGCCCAGGTCAGCCCACGGATGAGAGGCAGGAATGGGGTCCCATGGGATGGGGAGGTGGGAGAGAAGGGGGCAGGATCCCCAAGCTGGTCCCCAGAGCTCGTCCCGCACCCTGAGGAGAGTGGTGTGGGGAGAGGGAGGCAGCTGGTCTGGGGCTGGATCCGATGGAGGGAGAGGGATGCCCAGCAGCAGGGTGGATGCAAGGCAGCGAGGTGGATCTGGTGCAAGGCGAAGGAGCCAAAGCAGAACAATGCAGCTGCCACGAGGGGACAGATCCAGCACAGAAGGATAGATCGGATGCGGGCGGCTGCTTCTGCTGCAGGGGATGGAGCTGCTGCAAAGGGACGGCTCTGATGCAGAGGGATGTGACTCAGAGTGACACGAGTGCAGGGCTTTGTGTGTCCCTCCCAGCCCTACCATCAGCCCCGGACTGATCCACCCTCCCGCCCCGGCATGGCAGGCAAACGGGTCCATCACCTCCCCTCTCCCCTCAGCAGAGCCCCACCTGTGCCTCAGTTTCCCTGTGCAGCCAAGGGGCAGAGGCTGCTCCATCCCCGTTTCCCTGTGTGTCTCCATGTGTCCATCCACCCCTGCAGGGGCGCCGCGAGGACGAGGGCTCCGACCTCCTCCCGCAGCAACAGGGAAGGGCCAGTGTGAGCTTCCCCCCGGGTTATTTATAACCAGCTCCAAGTGCCGGTGTGCGGCGGCAGCTCCCGGGGATATTTTTAGCCCGCGCTGCAGGGAATCACGGCAGCGAGGGCTCGGGAGCAGCAGGAGGGAGAGGTGCCGCAGCACAAAGCCCTGCCAGCATCCCTGCTCCAAAAACCCTTTCCAAGTAGGAACCCCGCTCCAGGATGGCTGCAGGGTCACGCCTGGGCTTGGCGCCATCGCATCCCTTCGTGCCCTGCTGGGACCCGAGGTCCCCGTGCCACTCTCTGCCCGCATGCTCCAAAAAGAGGGAGCTGCAGGCTGGGATGGGCACGCACCGAGAGCCGAGGGCGGCTGCAGCAGAGGAGCTGTGCAGGCTGCTCGAGACAGGAAGACATTAGAGAGCAGCACTGTCTGCATCCCTAATCGGCCTCGCTGCGCTGCTGCCGCTCGCTGCCCCTCCCAGCGCTGCGGGAAAGCTGGGCCAGGGACCCCCGTGTGCATGGCTCTGCTCCTGCAGTGGTGCTGCTGCCTGCCCTGCTCCTGCAGTGGTGCTGCTGCGGTGCTGCTGCCCGCCCTGCTGCTGTGGCCATCCCTGTCCCCATGGGTGGGTGCTCTGCAGCACCCATGTGGCACTGCCACACACACACACCCACCCGTGGGCATCCCTGGCAGGGAAAGAGCACCCACCATGAGCTCAGGGGACAGAGGTGCCACCCAGGCCTTGCTGAGCAGGGAGGGATCCCCTGTGCCAGCCCCCTCCCCCAAACATTCTGCAGTTTTATTCTCCTATGACCCTCTTCCCCCCAGTGCCAACAGCACTCCCCATTTCGCACACCCCAAAGCCCATTACAGCCCACAGCAGCTGCAGAGCACTTGGTGTGGGCACACAGGATCTGGGCACAGGGGGATCTGAGCATGCAGGACCAGGGCTGGGCATCCCAGTGTGCAGGGCAGGATTCCCAGGACCAGGGACAGACACCCTGGGCACAGGGACAGACACTCACCCCTGGCAGCGCCAACAAGGCCTGGGGCCGATGTGTGAAGCACCACCCTCCTGTTCCAGGCAGCTTCCCAGTTTATTTTCTCCCCTATTAGATTCCAGCTGGCAGGATGGTTCCTATAAATATACATAAGGGCTCATTTACATGACAGTTTATTTGGGAGCAGATTCCACAGCTGCCTGGCAGACACTCGGTGCAGTGGGTGAGAGTCATGCCCGAAACCCAGCCCTGCCTCAGTTTCCCCACCTGCAATCCAGGCGACAGGGAATGGCTTTCCCTACATTTTTGACAATCTGTTCCTGGAAAACCCAGGGTGTTATTATCAAGGCTATTTATAGCCTCGTAAATGTGTTATTAATATGATTATTTGCAGTGTGGCAATGGGTAATTGCCCTGGGTGGGGACAACACCAGCGTGTGTGAGGTGCTGCACGGGGACAGTCTCAGACCCAACCTGCCTCCAGCTCAGGGGAAAACTCACCCCAAAACCCCAGGAGGGTACTGGGATGTGCCTGGCGGGCAATGAGGTCCCATGACAGAGCCAGGGACTCACAGCAGGCGAGGGAGTTCGGTGGTTCCGTGCTCCAGAGCTGGAGTCCGGCTCTTGTTTCGATCACGATGATTAGCTGAGTCACAGCTGGGGTGCTGCTAATTAAATGTATTTCTTAATTAACAAGATCACAGGGAAGGCCTGCCAGCCCGGCTTGGCTTTCAATCACGGCTGACAGAGGCAGCTGCGGCCACGGGGCACGGTGGGCCCGAGGTGTGGCGAGCATCCCAGTGCTCAGCGCTGCCCTGTGGCCACCACGCTGCTCTCCTGCTGCAGAAGGCTGTTCCCACATGCAGCAGGAGTGTGAGGATGAGGAGGACTCATGCCCAGCCTCACCGAGCCCCTGGCTGTCCCACTCTGGGGTGCAGTGAGTGTGTCGGGGCTCAGCGCAGGGCTGGGCCACCCCCTGCTCCTGCCCTGTGACTCAGGGCTGCTTCACGTCCCCCCCTGTCCCTCCCTGCCACCTGAGCCCTGACCAAGCCTGGCTATTAATTAATATTAATAATAACCCCCCTGCAGCTGCTATTCACTGACCTCAAAGCACAACCTGAAGTAACCCCTGTCCCGCTCCCCGATGGGGAAATCTCCACTCCCCGCCGGATGGGGAAACTGAGGCACGGGAACTGGGGCAGGAACCGTGCCAGAAGCTTTCCCTGCTCACCCGTAGGGCCTGGAAGATGGAGAAGCAAAACCCCAGGGACTCCCCCCAGTCCCAAGGCAACGCGTGGATGGGTGAGCCAGAGTGGGTGGAGAGGGTTTTCCTGGCTGGGGGAAAAAAAAAAAAAAAGGAGAAAAAATAAAATAAACAAACAAATAAATATGCCCATTCTGCCCCCCATGCTGAGCTCTGCCCCACGGCAAGAGGCTGCCGTCTCCCTGGGAAGTAGGAGGCTGAGATCCCCGAGGGGATTTCGCGTGTCCTCGCCCGCCGGCGTGGGCAGGAGTCGGAGCTGGGGCTTCTCCCGGGTTTTGGCAGTCTGGTCATGTCCTGCCGGGAGAGCAGCAGCACTGAGTCACGTTCCAGCGGCAGCAGTGACTCACGGCCACCCCAGCCTCCCGGGGAGCAGCCGGCACATTGCAGAGATTCCTGGATGGAGGCAGGAAAATAAAATTAAATAATAACAACTGCCAGCTTCCCCCCCGCCACCACCGCCCCTTCTTCCTTCCCCCAACCTCCTGCAACAACAACACAGGCGCAAACAGCGAATTCCTGCGCCACCGGGAAACACCTCCCGCCTCTCCAGACGCCGGGATGCACGACCTGCCTCTCAACTGCACGAAATGCCCTTTGCCGGCAGCTGCGGGGGCCACCGAAAAGCAGGTGGAAGCTTTCCCCCCCCACCACTCCAAAACGCTCCCCCAAACATGGGGACACCCCCACAGCGAGGTCCTGCCAGTGCATTGCAAAGATGGGCTGCAGCAATGGGTGGATCCTGGGGTCCCCATCCTGATTTGAGTTGCTCCCTGAGGGACTTGGTGGGGAGGGGTGAAGAGCAGGATGGGGTACCCCAGTCCTAAAGTTACACAATCCTGGCCATAGGGTTTTTTGGGGGGATGATATCACAGATATTTTACATCATTTAACATCATCTGCCATCCTTGAATCCCCACATGCAGGGGGTGCCCCCAGCCTCAGGGGACACAGGGTTCCCACATGCCCCCGCAGCCCTGGCACGGTGGGGAGTGATGCCCCGGGGCAGGGCTCTGCTGTGGCTGCTGCCGAACTCAATTTATTTATTATTTAAAGCTTGGCTTGCTTGGCGGGAGCAGCGGAAGCCCCAGTGGGCTGCAGAGGCTGCATGGTGGGAGCGGCTGAGCTGCTGCAGCTCCGGCACCGCGGCGCTGCGGTGAGAACCCTGCTGCCCTAAATCCCACAGCGAGGGGGGAGCTGCCCCAAGAGCCCCAGAGCAAGGGGTGTGCTGCCCAAAATCCTACAGCGAGGGGGGAGCTGCCCCAAGAACCTCACAGTGAGGGGTATGCTGCCCAAAATCCTACAGCAAAGGGGGAGCTGCCCCAAGAGCCCCACAGTGAGAGTTGTCCTGTCCAGGAGTGAGGGATGTGCTGTGCCCAAGCAGGGGCTCTGTGGGTCACAGCCCCTACTGGGAATATCCCTGTGGAACTCAACACCTACAAGCAAGAGCCCACACAGTGTGGGGCTGGCTCCTACGGAGCCCAGCCCCCATACAACCAAAGCCCAGGGGTTATAGAGCGAAAACTGCCACCCCAGTAAAGCAGACCCCTAAAGGACAGTCCCTACCGAGCACAAAACCCCATCCCATGTAGTGCAGAGGGACCTGCAATTACTGAGCGAGAGAATATGCCCAGTGGAACAGTCCCCATAGAAGGCAAGTGCCAACCATGTAGAGAACCCCCCTATAGAGCCTATCCCTATGGATCAGAGCCCACACCCCACAGAGCAGTTCCTGGAGCAGCCCTGCAGGCTGGGGCTGTGGGGCTCTATAGGCCCACATGGGTCCAGTCCCACCCCACTCCTGGAGGGGCACCAGCCCAGGCCCTTTCTGGGGAGCAGGGGGAGATTGCACCGCACGGACCCTGCAAGGGGGGACCACAACTGTGCCCCTGCCAGCCCCCTCTGCTTGCCCATGCCCTTGAACCCCTATGCACCCCCCCTTCTGCAGCATGGATGGAGGTGTGGTACCCAGCCGGGGTTTGGGATGAGCACAGGACAGTGGAGCCTCTGCAAGGCAGCAGCTGCAGGGACACAGGTTGCCCTGGGCCCAGGCTGGGTGCTGTCCGTGATGGGTGTCCCGGCCCCAGCACAGGCAGTGTGGGTTTCACAGCGTATTTTGGTCAGTGCTTACGAGAAGAGGCGTGGGGGGGCCTGCGGGGGGGATGCTGGTAAATGGCCTGTGAGCCTTCCCCATTCTCGAGAATAGGAAACTGTGACTTCTGCACAGGGGTTTCACTTTCTGCTCTGGAGGCGAGGGGCCAAACTGCTCTACTTGACCACCGCGGCCTGGGGATTGAGAAGGATGGGCAGAGAAAATTCATCAGGGCGTTCTCTGCATGTGCAAAAATCTCTTTTTTTTTTTTTTTTTTTTTCTTTTTTTTTTTTGTAGGAAAGCAGAGCTAAGGAATCATGAAAATCCCATGAAGCTTGGTCTCCCAGCCTCCTGTTTCAGGGACGCTCAGGGCAGTGATGCTGTCTCCCTGTCTTTGAAGGTGGCATGATGCCAAAGCCACAGCAGTGACCTGCCCTAGTGCCCTGCCACCCCCTCCATCCCTGGGCCACCTCTCCTCCTGGCAGCCCCTTCCCGAGGCACACGTGGGTGCTGCAGTGGGACAGCTGTCCCGAGGGTGCTGGGGGTCAAGAAGGAGGAGAGCAGGAACTGGTAAAAATAGCCTCAGGTGCCCTCTGCCCCAGGAGCGATTCCTCACTGGGTAAACAGGAAATCTATTCTTAGGCCACTCACGAGCCGAGGGCTGAGGGCAGCTCCCTGCTCCGGGCTTGTTTTGTTCCTCGCTGACACAGGGGTGACGCCGAGGTGGCAGGGCCACCACGCACAACCTTCCAGCCCCGCGGGCTTCCCCTTGCTCACTCCTTCCTCCCAGCAGCACCCTGCGCTCCCCGGCTTTTCCAGGGCTGCTGGGGTTTTCCCTTCCCACGAGGTGACTGTGGGAGGTGAGGGCTGTTTTGGGGTGTTTCTGGAAAGCCCTGTTTGTGTTGTTTGCATCTGGGCTCAGCCCCGTGCTTGTTGGCACCCTGAGGGGCAACTGCTTGGGCAGAGCTCTAGCCCTGACATCCAGCTCCTCTCCCCCTTCCTTTGAGGGGATCTCTTAAGGTGGAGGAGGTAAAGCCACCACGGTTTGCCCTTTCCCAGGATGAGCTGAGTTGAGTACACCAAGGAAGGACATTGCTCACAGCATTTTCCTGTCTCCCCAAAGCCCCCCCGAGTGGTGACAGCAGTGGTTCATCTTTACTCCCCATCTTTTCCCCAAGTGTTGTCCCAATTTAGTGTCTCCCTTCCCTTCCCTTCCCTTCCCTTCCCTTCCCTTCCCCGTTTGCAGGATCTGTTCAGCCTGTGGCACCCTGGGCTCTGCCCAAGGCTGTTGTGCTGGAGCTGCTGCATGGTCCAGGCAGAGGCAGCAACCCCTGCCTGCCAGGGGTCCTGGGCTCCTCCAGCTCTGTGCACAAGGCTCCTGCATCCCATTTCAGCCCCTGTCAGGCTCAGAAGTGACAGCTTCTGCCTGAGCAACATTTTTGGGGAGCCAAAGAGGATGCAGAAAGAAAAACGTGGGGCTGCAGCCTGAAGCACTGTATGAAATGAACAGGGGTGCTCATTATGCTGATAGAGAGGGGGATCCCCCGTGTCTCCCCATCATCGCAGCAGCACCTGTGTGCACACAACCTTGTCCCAGAGTGTTCTCCCCCAGGAAATACAACTGAGGGTACAAGGGTGGAAGGTGCTTGTGGGCAGGAGGGAGTGCAGGGAAAGTCCGGGATGAGCAGGAGTGTGGGCTGGCTCAGTGAGGCAGGCGAGGGCTGTCTGTGATTAAGGGGTACCCCCACACCATGGGACTGTAGTGTGAGGCCAGGAGTGGTGAGAAGCTGCAAAAGAGACATCCTGAATCCAGCACTGAGGTCCCTGAGCTGGGAGGCTGAGCTACAAGCTGGCTCCGTGCTGGGTGTCTGACATATTCGTGACACACACGGCAATGCGGAGCCACGGGGACAATCCCACGGGGCTCTCTGGAAAACAGACGCCCAAAGGAGGCCGCAGGGAGTGCAGAGAAGGGTCGCAGGTGGGATTTATCTCAGCAGTCCCAGTCCCACAGACTCTCCCGGCTCGGGGCAGCCCCGCGCCGGCTGCGGAAGGACGGGGCAGTGCTGCCCTCCCATGGCCACCGGCGGCACCGCACAGCGCCCGGGGCCGGGGGCTGCGGGGCGCGAGCTCCCCAAAATCCTCCGCTCCCTCCACTCCCAGCGCTCTGCCCAGCGCGGACAGCGAGGAGGGAGGGGAAGGGCGATCCAGCTTGTCCGTGTGGTGGCAAACGTGCCCCCATCTCGCCCCTAGCACGATGGAAAACCAGAACGAGGAGATGTCAGGAGTCTGCCCAAAGCCAGCGGTGAGGGCAGGCAGGGGAGCTGGGACACCCCAGGCAGCCCAGGGGTGGGAATGGTCTCATTCTGCTTCATCACAGCAGCCTGCATCCTCCTCCTCCTCCTCCGGGTCTGTGATCCCCGTGGCAGAGCGTGCCATGGCCCTCATCCAGCGCTGCTTCAGCTCCTCAGTGTCAGCCACGAAGGTGAACACCTGCCGGGACTGAGCCAGCTGGAAGAGGTGCCGGGACTCGCTCTGGGGCAGGTCCCGCACCTGGTAGCCCAGCAGGGGGATGGAGGTGTGGGCTCGGACGTCCTGCCAAGAACAGAGACAGTGGAGGGAGAGAGGGGATAGGCACAGTGGGATGTCTCTTAGGGGTGGATCCCAGCCAGGCCTCACCTGGGGGGCTGCGTAGATGTAGAGCACGAGGGGGTCATCCTGCGGGATCACGAACCAGCCCCGCGTGCCCCCCTTGCCGTTCTTGTCCAGCAGCTGCAGGGAACTGCAGAGCAAACTCTTGCTTGACACCTCTGCAGCTCCTTTCTGCCAAAAAACCCAACAAATCCCTCAACACCCAGAGCAGATGGTACAAAAGGCACTGAGCTAATTTCCTGCCCACTCCAGAAAATGCCCCAAAGCAGAGGCAGGTGAGGGGCTGTCCTGGCTATGATGGTGCTGCTGACATCCTGTGGTGAAGGGAGCCCTGGATGCCTGGTCCCAAGGCTTAGAGCAGGAGGGAGAGAGATCAACACATGCACCCTCTGACTGCTGTGGGATCGACTCCCATCCCTCCTGCTGCAGGTGCAAGGCCAGGCTGGGACAGCGAGGCTGGAAACCAGGGTGGGTGGCAGTGCTCAGAGGCGATGGAGAGGCCGGGTAGAGAGGGGCAGAGCTCACCTCCAGGATGCCTTTTTGCTTCCCCTCACGGTCCTCGAGCACCGTGTGGCCAGTCAGGAAGATGTAACACTCCTGGCAGACACGGTTCGGGCGGTTCCCATCGTACTGAAGCTCGGCCTTGTAGTCGGAGCAGCGAGCACAGACCACCTGCAGCCACCAGCCACGGACACTGGTGACACTGGGGCAGGGCTGGGGGACCCAGGGGCAGCTCCATAAGGGCAGCCTGCCCTTGGGAAAGGGGTACAAGGTGTAGGAGAGGTGCATTCCTGCCCTAGCAGCCACCCGAGCAGGCCAGGAGGGAGGGAAGGGGGCAGGGGGTGACGCACATATCCACAGGCTCGGCAGTGGTGCCTCCGGCGGGTGATGGCGTTGAAGGGCTCCTTGCAGCGCATGCACATGGTCACCAGATTGTCCCGCACCCACTGCGGGGCTCGGCGGCCCAGCTCCTCTGTCTGGGGGTGGGAGACCATGGTCTGGGTGGTCCCAGCCCCTCTGTCCTCACCCCTTCCCTTCCTGAGCCTCCCCCCAGATCAGTTTAGCTTGGGAAACTGAGGCACAGCAAGGTGTGCTCTCCCAAGGTGCTGGAGGCAGGTGGGGCACAGGGAGAGCAGGAGGGTTACCTTCAGAGCAGGGGTGTCTGTCTCCAGTCCATGGACTGCTGTCTTAAAGGTCTCACTCCTCTTTTCCTTCCTGTCAATGGCATCTTGGAAGGCCTAGAGGGGAAGGCAGGGCTGGAGGGGCACTGGGGGCTGCCCTGAGCCAGGGCATCCAGCTGGGATGGGGGGCTGTGCCCGCTCTCCCAGCACTCCATGTGGGAGTGTACATGGAGTACATGGTACCTTGATCCAGGCATTCATCTCGTCCTCAGACCTGNACTGTGCCCCCTCTCCCAGCACTCTGTAGTACCTTGATCCAAGCATTCATCTCGTCCTCAGACCTGGGTAAAAAAAGGAGGTGGATGAGCTGTTGTTCTTCCTCCCCCAGGGTCTTCATGATGTCACCCTTCCCCTTACCTGGCTTGGAGCTCCAGGGTCCGCTGCTTTCCCGAGACCAGGAAGGTGTGAGGGAACTCAGTGTCCTTCAGCTCCCGCACCTGCAGGAGACCAGAGAAAGGATGTGCAGCTGAACCCACTTCCAGCACACCTGGACCTTTCTCCATGACGAGGGGCACAGGGATGTCCCTCGGGCACAAGCCCTTCAGCCCCTCAGATCCCACATGCACAAGATTTCACTGGCATTTCACAGGATCAGAGAGGATCAACCCCACCCACGAAGCCACCCCTGGCTCCTCCCTCCTTCCCGAGGAAGTTCAGGCAGCAGCCACGCCCCAGAGCAGGGGCTCTTGGAGGAGTCAGGGACTGGGGGAAGCACAAAGACGAGGTGCCTGTCTGACCTTCATGCCTTCCACATCTATGCGGAGGTGGACCTGGAACTCGGCGCCCACCTGGATGACCTTGGGCACGCAGTACAGCAGCATGTTGTTGAACTGGGAGGGGGGAAGAGGGTGACTTAGAGCCCAGCACCGCCTGCTCTGAGCTGGGGGCTTCCCTGGGATCTGGGGTCTTTCACTCCCCAGGACTGAGCTGCTCCATGGGAAGAATCCCACCCAAAACGTGACTGCTTCTGCCCCAGCCCCCTCCCACCCTGTAAAAGGGAAGCATCTCCCAGGGCTGCCATGCCCAGGGATCAGATTCCCAACCATGTCCTACCCAGGGTGCCCTGCACTGAACAGGGTCACAGAATCACAGAATGAACTAGATTGGAAAAGACTAATTTTGGTCTTTAGATTTGAGGTCATCAGGCCAAACCCCCCTCAGCTCTGAATTCATCCCCTCTGTGTCAAGGTGACCCAGCAACACCCTGGCCAGGCTGTGCTGCCCCTCTCCCCACTCCCATCTCATCTGCTCCCTCCCCTTGCCCTGGGTATCCCAGCTCCCACCAGGAACAGGTACTTCTCCGATGTGCTGTTGTTGCGGGTGGAGATTTTTTGGATTGGTCCCTCCTTGATCAGCTCGTTGGAGGGATCCACGATGTCATCCTCAAGGCCCAGCCTCTGATAGACCACCCAGAGGTTCTGCAGCCGTTCCTGGGGGAGGCAGAAGGACCTGTTTTTGTGGGGTGCTGAGCAGCCACAATCTTGTCACCGCTGGCTCCCCTCCAACCCCACCTCTCAGGCCAGTGGCTGAGTATTGGGAGAGGTGGCACAGCTATCTCAGCCCAGACTGATCTTTGGGAGCAGTTCCCAGCCTTGACCAGCCAGTCACATCCCAGGTGATGTTATGGATGTGACTTCTCCAGGCTTGGGGTGGTGGGGTTGGGCATTAAGAGCAGGGTCTAAGCTCCTCAGCTGAACCCACAGGGCTCCTGTCCCCTTCAGGGTCACTGTGCTGTGAGCTGCAAAGCGTTTTGAGCTGGGACAGGGACTCACCATCTCGGCAATAGCTGCATTGGAGTGCTTGGCCACCATAAAAACCATCTCCAGGGCCTCTGCAATGAGAACAGACAGGCTGGAGGTGAAACACCTGCTCTGGAGCTGTGGGAGGAATCTCCTGCCTCTGTCCCTCATGGATGCACATGTGTAGCTGCTGCTGCCATTCAGTGAACACAGCCCAAGTGGCCCTGAAACACTGTGCAGGAGTCTGGGTATGGCTGGACTGCACATGGAGGGGTCGTGGGGGGACAGACAGCCCACTCCTGTATCCCTCCATCCCAGCAGGACTGCGAATTGTGTTCTCTACAGGGGTCTGAAAGCTCCCCCAGCTGCTACAGGTCTCTTTAGGGAATACTGTGGAGGGACCACCCTTATCCTGACACACCATCCTTCCCCTCCCCAGCCCCTGGAAAGGCAGATTAATCCCTGTCCCCACTAGAAAAGGATCAGACTGAGAGGTTTATCCAAGGGCACATGGCAGCTGGTGAGTGAATCCAGGTATTCTGGTGGCCATGTACCACACTGGGGGTTGTTATTTCACACACCCACCCTGCCCTCCCCACCGTGGAGAGCCAGAGCCCTTACTCTCAGCATCGCCCCTGTCGGGGGACTGGGGTGGAAGTTTCCGGACATAATCCTTCAGGAGGAGCTCGTAGCGTGGGATCCTCTGCACAGGCTCCAGCATGTGGTGCTGCAGTGTCAGGTTAGCACAGACCTTCCTCTTCTGGGCAGGGACACCAGGCACAGAGGGAGAGGAACAGTGACCAAGGCAGCTCCCACACTCTGCTGTTTCCACGTTACCAAATTTTGGGAGCTCTGCTGCAATTCCCCCACCCTGCCCTTACCTGGATGTCAGCAATGAGCTCCTGGAAGGGAGGTGATTTCTCTGACCAGGCAGTGATGAGCTCCACGGCCTTGTCGAAGTTCTTCACATACTCCCCATACATCTTGAGGAAGGGTGCGAGCTTCTGGATCACATCCCCAATGCGGGGGTTGCGGTTCCTGCAGGAGGGAACCACAGACCAGCTGCTTCCTCAGTCCATGGGGCAGACAGACAGCGAGGGGTGAAGTGAAGGATCACGGGGGAGGACTGAGGTTTTCTCTGCTGCAACCTGCTACATCCCCACACCATTTCTGCTCTCCAGAACAGCAATGCCTCCACCTTGCAGCCAGCCCGGGCTGTTCACACCTGGGCACACCCTCAAACCACCTGAGATGTCACCCCCCTTTCCATACTGTGATCTGAGTGTTTTAGGAAGTGCTTTCCAGCACAAGACATTTGGAGCAAAACAGGCTGAGCCCTGCTCCTGATGGGAGCCCAAACTCAGCACTGCTCCCCCATTCTGACCAAGCCACCCAGGTGTCCTGCCCTCCCTTCCCACAGCTCACCAATCCTCCATGCGCTTCCGCAGCTCTGGCAAGAAGAACTCAGAGTGGAACTGGTAGATGGAGGAGATGTTGGAAAAGATCATTTTCACCACCTCCTCTGGGACTGTCTTCCCAGTTTTGGCTTCTTTCATCAGCTCTGTATAAAATACCTGGAAGAAAGAAGGGTGAATAAAAAGGGCCAGGAAGATACCTGAGGATCCCATTCTCTCTCTGAGATTGGTACACCACCCAGTGAAAGGCAGGAGGGAAATCCCAGGCCCCAAGAGGAGAGGAGAATGGAATGCTTTGCTGGGACAAGGGTGCTTCCCAGAGGTGTGGGGTGTAGGAAAGGCTAAGGCCAGACCCAATCTCTGGCTGTAAAGACCAGCAGCCCATGTGTCTCTCATTTTAACCGCTTCACTCTCTCCCAAATCCCCTTGTGCTGGTCCCTCCACTCCCCAGCTCACCTGGTCAAGGAGGTGGAGGCGGTTGACATAAGCCTGCTCTGTCTCCAGCAGCTCCAGTGCTATTTTCTTTTCCTCTGGTTCCTGCATGGGGAGCAGGACTCAGTCTCATGGGCAGAGATGAGACCCCAAGCCAGCCCTGCCTGAGTGTGGGCACCCAGCAGCCTCTGGAGCTCACCTGGCTGCCGGGCTCCAGGCCTGGGCCTTGTGGCCTCCTCCAGTCATCTTCACGGATTTTGTATCGCAGAGAACGGAGGCATTTGAAGCTGAGTCCGCGCCGACCTTGCTGATCCTTCTCCTCCTCATTCTCTTCTCTGGCCTGGGAGCGGCTCCGGCTGGCAGGGAATGTTGGAAGCTGTTGGGGCTAGCTGGCTGCAGCACTGCTCAGAGCCTGCTTGTCCCTCAGGGCAGATTTGCTGTCCCTGCTACGAAGGAATGTGATCAGCTCAGCCATTCTCCCAGCACAGCCCCCAGGCCCAGCTTAAAGCCACCAAAAAGGACAGGAGCAGCAGATCCCCAGTGCTGACACTGCTCTGCTCCGCTACAGCCCTGCAGTACAAGCATCCTCCACAGGGCCAGGATTCAGCCTCTCCTCTCCCAGTGCCTCCTGCTGCTGTGACCAGTCCCTCTCCTGCTTTCAAAAAGCAGGATCCTGCCTTTTATCCCATCCACAGCTCTGGCTTTCTGCCTGCTGCCACCACAGAGAAAAGCAAGGAGAAGCCCAAAAGCTGAGAGCTTTGAGCTGAGAGCAGGCCATGTGTAGGTGGTTTTGCAGACAGGTTGCTTTTTGGTTGTTTTTGTTCTCTGTTCCCTTTTCTGGCAAAGACAAAGAAAGCAGGTCCAGAGCAGGCATGAGGGAGAAGCCAGGCCATGAAGGTGACAGCAAGTGATTTGTCTGTCATACAAGAGCTGGTCCCTGCAGTAAACTGCTCTGGGCAGAAACTGGAAAGACATCCACTGTTGGCCTGCAGACAGGAGCAGGATGGATAGGATAAGAAAGATGTGAAGAAATTGGGCATCAAACTGCAAAGCTGAGGATAGGAGGTGACTTGAGGGGCTGAGACTCATCTGAAGAGGATTGTCAGGTCCATCCCATGCTCAGACTGTCTGTGAGCTCAGGAGTGCATCCCCAGCCATGTACAAATCTCCTCCTGTCCAGGGGGGCTGGCAGAACTCTTCAGAGACAAAGAGGCTTTTTCCATCTCTCCTGGTGCCTCCCAGATCTGTGTCAGCCTAAAGCCACTGCTGAGTCCTGACAAGGAACTTCTCTCTTTCTATTTACACGGACTTAGGCCAAACCATTGCCTGTTCCAAAATGCTCTGCTCATTCCCGGGTTCCTCAGCTTCCTCTGAAAGTCCCAAGTTACTTTTATTTCCTCTAAATCAAACTCGCTCTCCACAGCAAACCACACATACAGCAGCAGTGACATGGGGGCAGATAAAACACTGCAGCGGTTCCAACACAACATCCCTGTGGGATGATGGGAACAACCACAAAGCCTGGGGAAAAGCACACAGCAGAGATGCTGGAGTTCCTGGAATTAAAGCAAATCTCGAGCCTGAGCATCTTCAGGAACTGGGGCAAATCTCACCTGCCCAACCAGCCAGCCTAAGGCTCACTGAGAGCGTTTCATGGGTACAAGAATGGCAGGATTCCATATCTTGATTCAACAGACAGAGAAACTAAGGCACAGCCCTGACAATAACTCACCTGAACCCTCACAATTACTTTTACAGCAGAGCCAGGGCAGATCCCCTCGCTCAGATCCCAGCACACATTCCAAGGGAAGGAGCTGTTTTACAAACGGAATTCTCTCTCTCTCTTAACATAATGCTTTATGTTTCCTTTCCTAGGAGCCACATCTCTGCAAACAAATGGATAGTCAGAGGCTGGGACCCTCCCAGACACCCAGGCAGTTAATTCCCAGTGAAAACCCCTGCCTACACATCTGCAAACCACAATTCCTTTCCCCAGCAGCAGCAGCAGCAGGATGCATCAGCCAGGCTGAGTGTGAAGATGCTGAGTGTGGGGCGAATGGGCTGCCACAGCCTAACCCTGAGCCAGGCAGAACCACTCACACCCCACTGAGGTTTACACATTTCTGCTCATGACCCGCAGCAGGAGGAGGACACTGAGGCAGTCCTGAGCGGTGAAGAATTGCACATCACCTTGTCAGCTTCTCCACAGGCTCCAAACCACCTCCACAGCAGGTTTCTTCCTTCCCAAACCCACTCCACGTGGAGCCCTAGCACACTCTAAGCACCCAGAGCCCTCCCTCCTTACCAGTGCTCTTCAAATGCAGCCACCAGCTTCACCACGCTCTGCTGGCTATCCGCTTTTCCCTCCATGGCATGAGCTGGGAGCAGGTCCTGGGTGTCCAGGAGCTGCAGGGGTGGGTGCTGGGGGCTGCAGCTCCTTCCTCTGTCCCCCTCTCTGCGGTGAGGTGCTTCTGGCACCCAGGCTGCAGTTTGGGGACAAGGATTTGCACAAGGCAAAGCTCACCTGCTGCCCTTTCTGTGGTAGCAGAGCTCGTCTCTGTTGGCCTCAAAAGGAAAGGGAAAGAGGAAGCACTGCAGTTTGTGGGTAGGAGAAATGCCGAGAAAACACTGGGAATTGTTTCAGTTTGGGAGGGATCAAAGTGGTGGCACACCCAAAGCCAGAGCAGCAGCAGGGATGGGCAGGGCAGGAGGTGTGACTTGCTCCATGTCCTGGCTGTGCAGCCCAGGTGGGGTGGGCTGTGAGCCACCAGGGTGGGAATACTGATGGCCAGAGGAGCCAGGAATGGGCTGGCAGTGGTGCCCACACAGGCCTGACGTGTCTCTCTCAAACACCAGCAGCTGCATGGCTGTGGGGCCAACCAAGGACTGCTGGTAACGACAGACAAGGATTGTTGGTATTAACCATGAGAAGGAACAAGATGTGGCTGGAGAAGTGGCCACAGGGAGGGAGGGCAACACTTTCCCAGAGAGGTCTTAAAGAGTGCACTGTGCATGAGAGCCAATTCACAGCGAAAGTGAGAAACCCATCCCAGAGCTTGTGCCCCAGGACCCTGGACATCCCATCAGCTGGACCAGTGCCACAACCAGGACGGGGGACCTCATTTGCTTTTCTCTTCTTTTTTCTTTTCTTTTCCTTCTTTTTATTTTTTTTATTTTCGTTTTTCTTTTCTCTTCTCTTTTTTCTGGTATTTTTTCTTTTTCCTTCCTTCCTTTCCTTCTTCTTTTTTCCTTCTTTCTTTTCCTTTCCTTCTTTCCTCCCCTCTTTCCTTCCTTTCTTCTCTCTCCAACTCACGTCCTCATTTCCCTCTCGCCTTTCCCCGAACGCCCTCTGGCCGTGTGCTCACAAACCCCATCAGGCACTAACAGCCAACTCTGCAAACCCCTAAAAACTCTCCGCCGCTTTCCTCCGCCCCTGCCGTCCCTCCCGCAGCGCCGCCATTCCCGGCCTGAGGGGCCGCGGGGCCGCCATTCCCGCCCCTCAGGCCGGGGACACGGTGCCGCCATTGCCGCCC
>VZRF01008656.1:50027-65348 GCA_013396875.1 Vireo altiloquus
GGGAGGGGGGGAGAGCAGGGCGACGGTGGGGTGGGAATGCCGTGTGTGTAACGCGACCCCAGGATAACGGGAGGGCTTCTGGATAATGCCCCTGTGGAGGCCTCCCTGCGCTGGGGGTCACTGTATATACACTGTATAGACAGCCCTCCCCCTTAATAACGGGGCTCCCTGTGCGATGGGGCGCCTGTAGGATGGGGGGCACCTACGGAAGGGGGGATCCCTGTGTAATGAGGAGCCTCGTGTGTAACGGGATGGGGTCCCAGTGGATAATGGGGGATCGGGAGCTCGGTATAGTGGGAGGAGGTGGTGGGTTCCTACATGGTGTCCCTATGGAGATCCCCGTGTGCTGGGGTTATATATACGGTGTATACAGCCCCCATGTGCAATGGGGGGCACCTATAGGATCGGGGAACCCCATATGTAGGGGGATGGAGGCCCTGTGTGTGATGGGGGACTGGGACAGCGGTATAACAGCTGTTATAGAGGGTATATATAGCGGTGGAAGTGGATCCCTGATTAGCCACCCTATGGAGGCCCCCATGCACTGGGGTCACTGTGTATACAGCCCCCCCCCATTGTAAAGGGACCCCCCGAGCACTTGTAGAACGAGGCACATCTTCCTGGTATGGAGGTGTAATGGAGTCCCCTATACACTGGCAGTCCCTATATAAAAATGGGGTCCTGTGTAATAGGATGATGAGGATGCCTTTTGCAGCAGGCACACCCTATACAGAGAATAGGGAACACTATATAATGGAGGGCTGAGGCCTCCTCTACAGTGAGGGCTCTTTTGTAGTGGGGATATTCCCTCCTATGACAGGGAATGGGGACACCCTGTAATCTGGGAACCTCTATAAAATTACCCCTCTGCAATGGGGCTTTCCATATAAAGAGGAATGGGAAACCCCTCTGTAACAGGAATCCCAAGATCCTCTCAGTAACAGGAACCTCCTAAAATGGGAGGGTGGAGTACCCCATAAAATGGGGAAAGGAATGCCTGTCTGAGAGTGACGAGGGGATGCTGGGATCAAGGCTGTTCATCCCAGGGACTTTGGGAATGCCAGGACAGAGACCTGCTCATGAGGTTTCTCTCTCAGGTTGGGCATGAGCCACTACCTCCAACCATTGGAAGAAATGTGCTGGGAAGGAAGGTCCTGTACCTGCCTGGCTTCTTCACCTACGGTGAGTGACTCTCCCTCCCTGCCAGCACGAGGTCCAGCCCTCGGGGAGTCAGGGCTGGGAGCTGCCAGGCAGCCTGAGCCAACCTCCAGCAGCAGTCCCACATCCCCTTGGGATCATCCCGAGGCTGCAGAGAGGTATAAACCACCACAACTCCTTGCAAGGCTGTCAGATTGATGTACCTGTTGCTGGGGACAGGGCAGTGGTGGCCACAGTGTTGGTGCTTCATCCTGTTCCCGTGGCACATTGCTCTGGGTTTGCACCGTGGTGGAGGGGCTTGGGGGGTTTTGGGTGTTTTGGAGATTGCAAATTGCAGATTACTTTCCTTCTGCTCCAAAGCAGCCCTGCAATAACCTGCCCCCTGCCCTGCTCATTTGTGTTGTAGATGGAGCCCTAAAGGGACAGAAATACCAAGAAAAGGGCAGGTAATATGTTTAGAAGGAAAAAAAGTCGTATTTTCCTCTTTTTGTGGGCAGAGCAGCATGGGAGAGGTGGGTGAATACTTTGTGACTTACTGTCACAACAGGTTTGCTGTGGGGAAGGGGAAAGCACAGTCCTGACAGCTGATCCCACAATCAGCCAGTGGTATCCATGGGGTGGAACCAGCACAGGAGCACTATGAGAGCACGGGAAGCCCATCCTGGGATACCCCAGGGCTGGAAATGCTCCGCTGCTGCCCTTTGGGAGATGCAATTTCCAGACAGATGGGCAGTGTTGGGTGATGGAGGGGTGCAGAGCCCACCTGGCTTTGCTTGGACAGCACAGGACAGGGGCCAGGAGCAGTCAGGACCCACCAGCACACAGTGGGTTCTATCCCACCTTGTTACATGTGGGAGAAATGGGATCTCTTGGCTTTTTTTGCGACTGGAGACCTGAGGAAGTTTGCCTGGGAGAAGGTCGTGGGGCAGGAACTACACGTGGGTTTGTGAGATCCAGATTAACCCTGAGTTTGGCATTCCTGGGGTGGAGGGACGAGGTGACAGCACAGAGCACATGGGATGATCCCTGGTAACACCACACAGCACATGGGATGTTCCCCCCTGACCTGGTTCAGTCCAGACTTCCTTGGAGCCCTTTCAGCTGAGCAAAACCATCAAAAGACAAAAAGTAGCCCAAAATACTGGAGCTGTCTTTCCAGATTAGACAGATGACAGAGAGTAAGAATTCTTGGCATCCACTGTGAATGGGATTATTTATTATTTGGGACTCTTACAATAAATCACTTACTGTGGGACCGTGGAGTGGCTGCCGTGCCGAGCCGAGCCTGGCGTGGTTTGGGCTGAACCCTGGAGCTGTTTGGGGTGCTCTCCATGCATTGTCCCCTTCCTGACTGACAGCAGCCTGGTGTTGTCCCACCCAGCCAGACACATCGTGGAAGTGGATGGGAAAAGAGGCCTCTTCCGTGGCCTGACTCCTCGCCTCATCTCAAGCACTTTATCAACCATCACCAGGGGGAGTGTGAAGAAGGTAAAGCTCAGATTCTCTCTCCATTAATCACCTGCAGGGTCAGTGCTTCTGCAGCAAGTGCCTGCAGCCAGCCAGGGGTGCACAGGAGGACTGATGCACCCATCCCTCTCCATCTCCCAAGGGAATAGTCCTCCAGTGCCCTTGTCCCCAAAGCATTTTTTAATTTATAAACCATTTTAATTTAATTTGGCATCCGCTTACCTTGTATCCTTTGTTAGCAGTTTTGTGACTCCTCTGTTCCTCTGTTTTACTTTCCATTCTTTCTCCTGTGTTCCTTCTTGCATGTTTGTCTTGTTCTTGCATCCAGAGCATGGCTTTTCGTGGTTTCCCCTGTCCTCAGACACTGCGGCTCAGCATCTCTGTCAGTTCTGACCAAGTTTCTTCCCTCTCCACTCAGGCTTTTCCTCTGGAAGACATGGAGCATGTGTCTAACAAGGATGATGTGAAAACTTCGCTTAGGAAAGTGGTCAAAGAGGTGAGAAGTGGATATTGCCCATTAATGAGTGCTCAGGGAGGTCCCTGGGGATGTGGGTGAGATGACTTGGAGAGAAGCTGCGGTGAGAAGTTTGTGGTGTTTAGTAGCCATTCTGTGTCCATCCATGAAATAACTCACAGGAACAGAGGTTTAGATTTCAAAAGAGGGACGCAAAATGGGTTTCCCTACACTGAGGGAAAGGAAGAGGAGGAGCAGCACAGCTTTTCATACAGATGTTTTCTCCTCCCTTCCCAGACATCCCACGAGATGATGATGCAGTGTGTGTCCCGCGTTGTCTCGCACCCGCTGCATGGTGAGTCCTGTCCCCCTGGCTGGCAGCTCCCTCCAGACTGGGGATCACCTCAAAACCCTGCTCAGTCAGGGGGTGATGCTTACCATACTTCTCTATCATATGAGGCTGATGCTGGGGTGATGCTCAGCAGTGGCTTCTCTCTTCTCTCATCCAGGACCTTGTCCTAGTGATGCCATTGGGGTTAGGGCCAGTAGCAACCTTCCAGTGCCTAAAGGGGCTCCGAGAGAGCTGGAAAGGGACTTGGGACAAGGACATGGAGAGACAGGACAAGGGGGGCATGGCTTCCCACTGCCAGAGGGCAGGGTTAGATGGGATATTGGGAAGGAATTGTTCCCTGTGAGGGTGGTGAGGCCCTGTCACAGGGTGCCCAGAGAAGCTGTGGCTGCTCCATCCCTGGAAGTATCCAAGGCCAGGTTGGACAGGGCTTGGAACAATCTGATCTAGTGGAAAGTGTCCTTGTCCATGGCAGGGGGTTTGGAAAAAGATGATCTATCATGTCCTTTCCAACACAAACCTCTCAGTGATCCTCTGAAATCCTTCCCACCACTTACAGGCTCAGGAAAGGCCCCAGTTTCTAATGAGTCTTGAGACCACTGAGAGGAGCTGGAGATGCTGTGAGTTGAGGGAGAGCAGAAGGGTCACGTTTCATGTTCTTTCCCATCCGTTACAACCCAAACTGGATTTGTTTCTCTATCAGCCCTGTGTTTCTTTCCTCCCAGTGATCTCCATGCGCTGCATGGTCCAGTTCGTGGGCCGGGAAGTCAAATACAGGTGAGTGGCTGCACTGGGATGGTCTGGGGTGCTCCTGTGCCATGGGGAACAGGATTATCCAGGAGGTTTGAGAGACTGAAAAGTGAATCTGAGCTGTGGTTAGAGGATGGGTGACTGGGGGTTGAAGGGATGTGGGAAGGCTGAGCTGTGTGCCTGACATGCCTCTGTTCCACCTTGTGCCTGTGGGGGTTTGGGGCTGTATCACTCCTTGCTGATCACCCAGCGAGTCTCCTGCCTTTTTCCTTTGGCTGTTAATGGAAAGGGAAGGCAGCAGGGAGGCAGAGTGGGTAACACAAAGCTTTGCTGCAGCCCTGCTTAGTCTGTAAAAGTTTTCCAAGCCTTTTGCAGTACCAGCTGCCTCTCTGCAGGGCAAAACTGCCTGTGCAGTGAAATGGAGACACCCTAGACAGGACTGCAGCCAGCCTATGACAGCTAGCTCCAAAGCTAGAGTTCCCAAAGGCAGGACAGGGTTCTCAGGCTTTAGAATCAGCCAAATCAAACCATATCACACAGCATCTGTACCCAGAGCTCCTGTACCCGCAGCACTGAGCAGTTGTGTCCAGGTTGGGTGTTCTCCTGGCTGTTACTGCAGACTGGCAGAGTACAGACACGACCTTCCTTCCCTCAAACCTTCCTGGTCTGAGGAGAATAAACAGAACAAGAACATAATCTCTTCTGCTGGAATGATGGCTGGGGAGACACTGCCACAGCTGGGGGCTGCAGGATGTGTGCAAAGTTGCATGGGGCAGAGGTGGAACAGCCCTGCATGCTCACAGCTCTTTTCCTTTCTTGGCAGTGGTGTGTTCAGTGCCATTGGCAGGATATTTAAGGAAGAAGGGATCCTGGGATTCTTTGTGTACGTGAGTTGTTATTTAAATACTTTCTCCCATAGCCTGAAGGCACCGATGGCTCTCCTGGCTGCTCTGCCAACCCCAGCTGGAGTCACACTGAGCTGAAACCTTGTCTGACCAAGGGACTCCCACATCACTTCCATGATTAAATCTGTGCCTTTGACAGCGCTCCAGTTTGACCATTAAGTTTGCCCCAGATCTTATCTTCAATCAAACCTTCAGAGCCCAGAGGAAGCTGTATTTTTTTCTTATCTTTCTTTTTCCCTTGATGCTTGTGTTTCAGTGAGGGGCCATTTAAAGCATTTATTTGTGCAACAGGCCCCAGGATCAAGTGCCACAATAAGATCCCTTGTTGACATGAAAGCCAGGGCCTGGATAAGCAGCATATTCCTCTGCAGAGCACCGTGGGTGCTTGTAATGAGCAGGTTTACCTGTGTGGTTGGAATGTGGTGGTGCCTGGACCAGGAGGAGCTGAAAGGTGTTTCCAGATGCTTACAGAGCGTGGCAAATTGGTGCATCACTGAAATTGAAGTTCAGTGGGCACCTTTTTGCTTGAACCCTCAATGCTCCCTTTTCTTTTTCACATCTACATAAAAGCAGAACCACCTGCTGTCTCTGCTCGTGGTGGGGAGATAACTCATTTTATTAGGTCAGTAATAGTAAAGGCAGCTCTGGAATTTCAGGAGGGCTTTTCAGGATGCCTTTGGCTCTGCAGTCACAAAACACAGGTCTCCAGATGAAACCTGAATGCATCATGAAGAGAGAAGCAATCACAAGGGGTCTCACCCTGTCCTTCCCCTTGGCCAGGGGTCTGCAGAGACTCCACCCATTGTGTGTCACTGCTTCTCTGGCAGCCCACAGCTTCTCAGCTGAGCTGTGCAGCTCCAGATCTGCTCCATTAAATATAGGATCCTCTGGGATGGTCCCTGTGAGTGGGGCATGGCTGGAGCAGGCTGCTCACAACCCTCCACCTGCCAGGGAAGTGATCTGAAAGAAGCTGCCACATTCCCTTCCATCCACATAGAATAAACACTGCTGGTAGCTTAATGAAACTTAACAGCTCATAGGAAAGGCTCTAACACAACCCAAGTTGTCTCAGGAGGGCTCTGAAGTTCTATATGCTCTATAACCCTGTTAGGAAATCCCACTGCTGTGAGGGGAGCACAAACTGCATCTGAAGGACCAAACTGCTTTTCTCCTCTCCAAAACCACCTGTTTTTCTCCTCTCAGCCCTCCTGGTGCAATCCCAGCACATCCACTCCCCTGAAATGATGGCAGTGCACTTGTGTCTCGTGGCCTTATAGCCCCCCCAGCAATCACAGTGGCACACACTCTCTGGGTGTGTGCCTGGCTAGAGGCAAAGACTTTTCAAGGATGGATTTATCTCCCTTCCCCTCATATCTGCAGCAGGCTCCTGCCAGCCCAGAAAGGTGTTCCCTAAGCTCCAGAACTGCTGGGCATGGTCAGCTCAAGGGTGGCTTGTCCCAGGTCCCTTGCTCTGGGGTTTCTCCCATTGGGTCACATCACTGTGCATCATTCAGGCTTCTTCCTCTGCCTCCTGCTGTTCCAGCTTTTCATCATCTTCCAAAAATATTCCCAGTTCAGATCTCGGACATCTCAGCAGGTGTGAGAATTGTAGCACTCACTTTATTATGTCAGTTGTTGTAAAGGCAGCTCTGGAATTCCAGGAGGGGTTTTCAGACCTGATGCCTTTGGCTTGTTGGGGTTTTTTAGTCCCTTTTTGTGGCTCTCAGACCCCTGGTTTCCAGTTGTCCAGCTCAGGGCCAGCAGCTGTTGTTACTTTGGAAGGGAAAGAGGGATGGGATTCTTATTGGAAGTAGAATAAACAATCTGACTTCCTGTCAACAGTTGGGTGAAGTTTTCCTTATGGGGCTGCCCTGGCCCAGCCCTTTGCTTCTGGACTTTATTAAGCCCCTGTTGTATCTGCAGCAGCTCAGGAGCTTCAGACTTGACTTTGAGTTGGAGAAAGGATGTTTTTTTACAAAGGCTGAAAGCCAAACACAAAGCAGAACATCTCTTTGGGGCCAGAGAGCTTTGATTTCTTTGTCCTGTCTGCTGCTCTCATGTATCACATCTTTGAAGCCAGTGGATCTTCTGTTGAAGGTTTCTGCTGTGCCTGGCCCCTGAGACCTCAGCTGCATCCCCAGGGCTGCTGGGGCCTTAACAATACACAGGTTGTTCCCAAAAACAGTCCCAGTTGCTGCTCTGCTGCTGCTGCAGCAACCACAGCAGGAAACAAACTGGTCCCTACTTTGAGGAGGCAGTGTCGTGTTTGGGAAGAAACAGATGACTCAGATTAATGTGCTGCTTGGAGGTGGCTCTTTCCAGCTCAGCAAACACTCGTGTGGCTCTCGACAGGCTCCTTTTCAGAACTGACCACATCTGCTGCTGAAACACAGGTTTGACACAGGCCTGGATTCTTTTGCAGCAGAACAACTCCTGCAAAAGCAGGAGACCCTGCACTGGTGCAGCAGATGCTGCAGAAGCACCAACAAACTGGAGAGACCCTCTGGAACATTTTGTTAAAGTTTTAGTGCCATTATCTGCAAAAGCTGGGGGTGATGGTGCTGCTGGGAGCTCCAGTGTGTCAGTGGGAGGCATTAACCAAAGCTCTGTGCTCCTGGGGCAGCAGCAGGGACTGGGAGAAATCAGAGGGATGTGAGTGTTGCCCCCAGTTACTCCCACTTCTCAGCAGAGCAGGCTGTGCAGGAGCAACCCCTGTCATTTTGATGTTGAAAAGAAGAGAGATTCCACAAAGAGATGAACTTCTCCTTCTGCATCCAAAAGAGCATCTGCAAAAATGGAAACAGTTTCATCTGTGTCTCACTCGGGTTTCTCAGTAGGAGTTGGGATTTGGAATAGAACAAGGGGACTTGAGTCATGCCCAAAAAACAGATCCCAAAAACTTCCCAACCAGAGCAGCACATGTAGTACCAAGTTTGAAGGCTGGGAGAGCTCTTCCCTGAAATCTCCCTTTCAGTTCCTCCCAAAGCAAAAATTTCATTTTGGGGGAGTGAAGTTCCTCTGCTGGTGGAGGCAAAGAGGGCTGGGCACCTCGGGAGGTGGCACTGGGACCCTTCTGCACCTCACACCCCTCCTTTTCCCCTTGCAGTGGGTTAGTCCCTCACATCCTGGGGGATGTCATCTTCCTCTGGTGCTGCAACCTCCTGGCTCACTTCATCAACACCTATGCAGTGGATGACAACGTGAGTGGAAGTGCCTGAGGGAGGGCTTGGGGTCTGGACCAAGCACCTGCAGGAGGAAGGAGTTACTGGGGAGCAGGAGCTGATTTAATATAGACCCTGGGCTTTGGGGACATCCCTGTGAGAGTGCAGAAGGTGCTGTGTCTGCTCAGGGTTGTGCTTCACCTGCACTTGGGGGGATTTCACTTGGTAGCAAATGCCTTCCCAGACTCTCAGCTGGGATGCAGCGTGCTCTCCTTGCTTTCTGCCGTGTCCCCTGCCCCGAGCCCTTTGCCTCAGGCTCAGGGAGTGTCACATAATGACTGTGACAGCCTGGTCCACAATGCCTTTGGTTTCTCTCTGCAGTTCAGCCAGGCATCTGTGATCCGGAGCTACACCAAGTTCGTGATGGGGGTACGTAGGCAGCTGCCATGTCCTTTCCCCTCCTCCTGCCACATCTGGGCTGAGAGCTCGTGCTCTGGGGGTACAGACTGCTCTGTCCTCTACATCCTTTACCCAAGGATAACTCTGCTAACATGCAAAAGCTGGAAACTGTGGTTTTGACATGGGGAGCGTTAGAGAGGCTGCTGGTTTTCTGTGCTTTCAGATCGCTGTGAGCATGCTGACCTACCCGTTCCTTCTCGTGGGAGATCTCATGGCAGTGAACAACTGTGGGTATGTCCTTCACACTGAGATCTAAAGCTTTCCCTTCCTTTCTTGCAGCCCCTTGTTGTCTGAATGGGCTGCTAACGACTGTAAAGCTTTCCTACAGCCCTGTAAACTCTGTGGCACCTCGCAGAGCTGGCTCGTTTCCTGTCCCAGGTTGCTTATAATTTTACATCAGAGGGCATAGACACGAGCAGCAGAAAAGCTCAGGTGGTGAGAAACAGGGAGAGTTGTGGTGGTGTGGTCCGATCTGAGCTAGGCTGGAGACACAGGGATCAAAGGGAGCGTGCTGGCTCCAGGGAGCAGCACAAGGGAAGCAAAGCTCTTATTGCAGCAATGGGAGCAGACAGGAGCAGGACCAGGCTTGCCTTCCCAGTCCCACTGCTGCAAGTCTTCTGCATTTGTGCTCATGGGAACGGGGTGGGATCCAGGTCTGGTGTAGTGTTTTCTCAGTTATCTGCTGGGTTTTGAAGGTGTAGATACAGCCCTGGACTCTCGACGTCTCCAGGTAACGCTCCTTGTTTGTGCGCTCCAGGGTAATTAAATTACAGATCTGCTGCATTGTAAATAACGAGCTGCCACTTGGCTGCTGGCCCAGTGTGGACACTGTCCCCGTGTCCTCTCTGACACTTCCTGCTGCTCTTGTGTTACCTGTGTGGGTAAGGTGACACATCCACCTCAGCTGTTCCCTGTTGCTGTGCAGGTTGCGCGCCGGCCTCCCTCCCTACGCGCCCGCCTTTGCATCCTGGATCCACTGCTGGAGGTATCTCAGTGCTCAGGTGAGGGAGCAGGGCACACACACTGGGCTTTGGGCTCCCTCTGCTCCTTCCCCAAGTCTCCAGCATTCCCCAAAAGTGCCTGTGCTGCATCCCTGCTGTGCTCTGTATCCTGCTTCAATCCCTCCAGTTCTGGCACTGGTACCAGCATGGCAGTGCTGCTCTGCCCATTGCACACCTTGAGCTTGCAGCTTTTAGCCTGTGCATTGCACACAGCAGAGTCTGTGCCCCTCTCCATCTGTCACCCCTGGGAGAAATGCCCACCTCCAGCACCCACAGGGCTGGATCCCCACTTTCCCCAGGGTGCCCAGGCCTTGCAGCCCTGCCATTGGCACAGAGTTGGGCCCTGCTAAAGCAGCTGTAGCTCCCTGGCTGGGTCTCAGGCTGCCCTGACCCCTTGCTCTCCTCCTCAGGGGCAGCTGTTCCGTGGCTCCAGCCTGCTGTTCCGCAGGGCACCCATCCCAGCCGCCTCCTTCCCCATCGACTGACTCCTCGGCAGGGAGAGCTCATCAACTTGGACTCCTCAAGAAACCCCAAGCTTGTTTCGATATCTGTATATTTCTATTTTCTGATCCAAAGTCCATGGTGCCAGAACTGACACCTCCTCTCCAGCAAGGCCAGCTACAGACTTCTGGACATCTGGCTTCAGGCTCCAGCTGGACCAAAGCTCCATCCTCATCGCTGTCTCGACTGGGATGTGTAGCAGAGAGAGCAGAAAGGCCTTGTCCCTTTGGTCCAGGCTGTAGCTCTGGAGTTGCTGGGGAAGTCCAGGAATCCAGAAAATGCCCAGGTACTAAAGGAGCCAGCCCTGAGCTGCAGGGACAAAAGACTGCTTTGTTCTGCCTGAGCTGAGAAGCAGCAGGAGATCCAAGGTCACCTCACTGGGAAGGTTATGCCAGGTGACAGCCTCCTGCCTGATCCTTTCTGGAGAAAGCACCTTTGCCTGGCAGGTAGCTCATCCTGGGCAAGATCAACCTGGCATCCATATTTAAGGTTTGGGGGTACCTGAACACCCCACTTCCCATGGGTGTGAAAAGGAAATTACAGGATCCAAACAGGGAAGGGAAGCAGAGTCCCAAAGAGACAGGTCTGGCCCAGCTCAGGGCAGCGATGTGAGCACGGAGAGAGCCCTTGGGAAGGGACAGGCACTGCTTGGGGCAGGATTTCAGTCACAGCATGGGCTGTGTTTAGGATGCACCCAGCAGAGCTGTGGGCTGGGCAGGCAGCCTGCACACTCAGGAGAGGTGGCAGCTGGGTTGGACTGGCCTGGCCTGCACTGAGGGGCATCTCCCAGCCAGCAGCACCATGAGCCATGCTGGGCTCCTGCTCCCATCGCTGACGGAAATGGAGCTGCTGGGATCCCAGAGCTGCACACAAAGGGCTCTCCTGCAGCAGGGGCAGCCAGCCAGGGCTGTCTGCAAAAAAGGGATAAACCTTGAGCTGGCCAAAGGCTGGCAAGGCATCAGGGTCGAGGGCTCCTGGTGCTCAGTGGAGCACGGCTGGCTCTGTGTGTGTAGCAGAGCTCACAAGTGGCAGCAGGTTTGATTGATGCTCGACTCCCCAGACAAGAGTTTCTTTGCACCAGTCTGTGCTGTGATGGCAGCCAGGCAGATTTCCCCCGTTTCAGTTCCCCACGAAGCAGTCTTTTGCACAGAGGTGATGCTGCACTCCCTGGGAAGAAGTTGAGGGTCCCTTGAGCATGTTCCCGTGTGCTGCAGCAGCAGCAGCTGGGGTCACATCTCATCCTGGTCCTCTGGGGACCTGCCATCACACAGGGATTTTTCTCCAGCAGGCAGGGTCGATGCACACCCCCAGCCAGGGCTTGCAGGACAGTGGTGGTATGTGCTGGGACTGGCAGCCCCCACCCAGCTCCCTTCGGTGTCGTGAAATTGGTCCTGTCTGTCCTCCCTCCCTCCCTCCCAGTTTGTGTTACAGTTAAATAATGCATGGACCTCTTCCCTAACACCAGAGATTATTTCAAAGAGGATTTAATTATGCTCCAAAATACAGCTATAAAACAGCTATTGGATGTTTCCTTTTTTTTTTTTTTTGTGATTTTTTTTTTCCCTTCATAATGTGCTCCCTCACTCAGGGAAGGTTTCAGTTTCAGACAGGCACTTCTTTTGGTCCTCTCTCCAAGGCATGGGTTAAACCAGCTGTTTAAAACTCAGTTTTCCCCTGATTTTCCTCACCTCCATGGAAGGTGGGCATATTTAGGCTGAGCAAACTGCAGTGGGTGCACCTGGAGTGAGGATGGAGGCAGCAGAGGGCTTGGCTGCTTCAAACAGTGTATGTGGAATTAGATTTTTGGAGTTAAAATTGACCCTGATATCTTCTGGAAGGGGTGATGGAGGCCCTTTGCTGCTGTCAGACTGGTCAGGTGGGCTCAGCCATTCCATCTTCCCCCTGCCAGCTCCATCCTTCCCCACTGGCCTTCTATCACCTTATTTTATGACCTGTTCCAGCACAGGGCATTGCATTTCCCAGGTCACACAGCACCTGCTCAGGAACATGGACCTTTACCCTCCAAATTAAAGCCGCCTTCTGCTGGCCACATGCCTATCAAACCTCCTGCAGCCTCTGCACAGCCTGATGGCAGCCACCACAGGGAAAGGTGATATTTTCTGTCCTTTGAGGAATTTACCTAAGGGATTTACCTAAAGCTGCACCAGTGTGTGCATCCTGCCAGTAATTTCTGCCCAGTCCATCAGGGCCCACAAACTTGGCTGAAAACCCAACAGCTGACTCTAGTTTTTGCTCAATTTAAATGAAAAATAGGTTTCAAAGTTTTCAGTGCATTGCCTTGCTTTGAAGCAGGGGCTGCCATTCTTAGGATGATTGAATATTTCCTCACCTCCTATTTCTATCCCTGATTCTTCTTGTCCCATGCTTCATTTGAGGGAAGGACCACAAGGACAATGTCTGCACCAGGAGCAGGCAAGGAGACAACCCAAACCCTGTCTGGGCATCCCTCTCCCTGGAATTGCTGCCCATTAGTCAGTGCCTGGCCCTGCAGCTGGTGCTCAGGTGTCCCAGCTGAAGGGGATGGGGCCCCATTCCCACAGGAGAGGGGATCCAGGGTGGAACATGTGGTCGGGAGAACAAATGAAGGGGTGGAGGAGGAGGTTTGGGTCTGGCGCCTGGGATGGAGCCGGGAATTTCTCCCACTGGCGCTCCCCTGTCTGCCCAGGAAACAAACTCTGGTTTAAATATTGACTCTCCTGCACAAAGCCAGGCTGGGTGTGGATCGCTGCCGTTCCGTGCCCGTGCCGTTTATCAGCCTCCAGTGGAAAACTGAGATTGTCGGGACTTTGGCCTCATCTGCTCCCAGCTGCCCGGGGAGAAGGGAGGCAGCGACAGCAGCCGGGAGAGGGAATCTCAGGTCAAGGCTGGTCTGTCTCTCCTCTGGGCTTGGACACTCGAGTCTGGCAGGATCTGGGAAGCAACGAGATGAGTCTTTGTGCCCAGGGAAGTGCAGCTGAGCTCAGAGCGACTGTTTCATCCTCCCCTCGCCCCTGCAAAGCTGGCCTGCTGAAGGCTCTTCAGTTTGGTCCAAACGCCCTCCTGGCTGTGCTGCTCTCCTGCCGTGGAGCCAGGAGGGAAGCATCCCAGAGAGCTCTCCCGATGCCTCGATGGTGCTTGGTGTCTCCCTGGTGTCTGGTCAGTGGGAGGGTTGGTGGCTGCCAGCCCCCCCTGCAGCCATGGAGGGCCCCATCTCGCAGCCACGCATGAGGAAGTGCCCTGTGGCACAGCTGCCCTCGATAAGGCTGTTTGCTCTCTTCGCCTGCAGCGCCAAGCTCCACGTAGGCAAATAATTCCTTAAAAAAAAAAATATATATATATATATGTAAAAAATAATAACCCTCACAGAGGAGATCCTGCTGCCGGGGTGGTGGGACTGGCTGGTGCCAGGAAATGCTCAGGGTGGGGACTTGGACTGGACCCAGGCACCAGCAGCACAGTGGCCCTGGACCTGTCCCTGTCTTCACACGGCCCCATCCCCTGGGATGGCCTTCACCGGAATGGGGGATTACCGAGGAGCCAGGTTCTCATGGATTCCCCCCTGGACAAGGAAATCCCGTCTGGAAACAAAGGAGAAGAGGCCAAAAAGAGCACCGTGGCAAAGCTCGGGGCAGTGGCCTGACCTGCCATGCTGACAGTGACATCTCGGTCCATCACTCATGGCTGGTAAGAGGATGGGAAGAATGTGGGGAAGCTGCTTTCCATGCTCCTGCTTGCCTAATGAGGGCTTTTTTTTAGGGTAAACTCCCTCAAATCCCTCTAAACTGAGCTGCCCTGTTCCCTCCTGGGCAGTGCTCTCAGGGGGAGCTGGTGGTGTTTTATCCCACCCTGAAGGGATCTGGGTCTTTCAGGGAAGAGGTGGCAGCACGAGGTCAGCCAAGACTCCTTTCCCTGCCGCCACCGTGACCCTTGCACACCTCCCTCGGCACTTACACCACGCTGGGCCCTCATCCCAGGGGAGAAACAGGAGCGGGAAAAGTCTCCCGAGCTTTAAATTTGGCTGCTCTCCCCCTGCTGTGACCCCAGGGCCGGGCCGGCGTGGCCAGGGTGGGCACGGCTGCGGCTGCGGCCCTGGCTCGAGGCGCTGCCGGCCCTCGCTGCAAACATGTGAATGCTCTCATCCCTCGGAATGGAGTTTCTCCCTGCAAAGCCGCCTGCGCTCTGCGGCCGGGCGGCTCTTGTCAGGCTGCCAGAGGAGGCCGGAGCAGCGTCACATGCAGCAAAGTTTTACAAGGAGAGCGAGCGGCTGGGGAGAGGGACGGGAGAGGGACCGAGCGCCGCACGCACACTCTGGGACGCGCACGCGGAGAAACCTCCTCCAGGCTCCCTCCGGCTCTCGTCCCAACGTCGATTTTTTTTTTCTTTCCTCCTTTTTTTTCGTTTTTTTTTTTGGAAGAACAAAGACTTTGGGGTGGGTTGGCGCTGTTGTTTTTCCGGGGTTGGTGTTGGGGGACGGGGGGAGGCTGGAGGTGGAGGGTGGCTTGAATGCGATAAAGTCCTGGATTTCCCTGGCCGAGTTGCTGAGATCGTGTGTGCGAAACTTAGAGGAGGAAAGACGGGGGAGAAAGGGGGGGAGGAAATAATTAAAAAATAAAATATGATGACGTCACTCGGAGCAGGGGTGCCTTCCCTGCTGCCTGTCAGATGCGCCTGAAAAGAACAGGGCAATAAAACAACAGCCGCCTCTGTCTCCCTCGTTAAACACGGCACTAATTGGATGTTAATTTTTCCTTGCTCTTCTCGCTGCTCGATTGTGAGGGCTCTGCCTGGCTCTCCCTCTCCCGCTTCCTTTCTTTTCCTGTTGCAATGCTCTTGGCAGCTCTGAGGGACTCCGGACTGTGCGCTCCCCTCCCGCTCGTGGACTGGAATAATTCAGGAGCTGGGAGAATTAAAAAAGACGAGGCGCGGGGGCGAACGGTTCAGAAACGGGGCGGGCGTGATGGATTTCGAGAGCTACGCTAATCTCCCCGTTTCCCGTGCATTGTCCTGCCGACTTGGAGCTATTCTCTCCCCATTTGATTTCTCTTCCCCTCCTTTCCCTTCGCGTTGGGTTTGGACTGCCGGGCAAAAATATATGTTTCAAAAAAAAAAAAAAAAA
>VZRF01008656.1:65485-98500 GCA_013396875.1 Vireo altiloquus
AAAAAAAGCCTGGTTCAATGACGACAAACCCCCAAACCTCCTCCCAGCTCCCCCCGTCTCGCCGCGCTGCCTAACCCCTGCGTGGAAACAGGCGTTTTAGGGAGCCGGAGCAGGAAGTTGTTGTTCTCTGTCTTGCCCAGGTCATCCTTCCAGGGTATGTGTGCAAGGGCGGTGGGCACGAGGGCTCGGCGGGCGCCCAGCAGCTGTTGGCCGCCCCCCATGCTACCCCCGGCCAACGAGGCGGGTGAGCGGCGGAGGGGGAGCGGGGGCCGGGTGGTGTTTTGGGGGACGCAAGAGGGGCCCAAGGGACAGGATGGGTGGGGGAGCGGAGGGGAGGGAGCGGGAGGCGGAGGTGGGGGGAGAGAGCGAGAGCCGGGGAGTAAAGTCCTACCTGGGATCGGTGCCAACTTCCTGCAAAGGGTTACAGACCCGCGGCTTTGAGAGCCCACCAGAGGCGAGTGCGCTCTTGTCACGGTTCCAAGGCGAGATGAAGGCAGCGGGAACAGGTACAGCAGATGCCGAGTGGCCTCGTTTGCCCGCCGAGCGGGGCTTCGGCTCGATTTAAACCTCGCCGACGAGGAGGCTTCGGTGCTCCCGCCGGCGGGGGCCTCGCCATCCCCGCACGAGGCCACCGGGGCCGTCGGGTGCCAAGGGTGGGGTGCGTGGCTCGGTGGCGGGGGGGGTGTGTGTGCATGGCACGGGGGGGCCTCCGCCGCTCGCTCGCCTTCTCGCCGTTTGGATTAACATGCGGAAGATGCGCCTGTCACTTTGCTTACTGTCAGCTCCGGCTCGGGGATGGGTGACGGCTTTGTTCGGCGCAGCCGGGGGAGCCGTGCCAACTCGGACTTGGCAGGCGAAGCCGGGGGGGCAGGGAGAGGGGGGCGAGGGAGCGGGAACGGCTGCTGGGGCGGCTGCGGAGGGACGTGGCCGCAGGCCCGCGTCTGAGCACGGCGGCTTTCTGTTGGCGTGCGCCTCCCTCTCCCTCCCTCTCTCCCGCGCTCGCCTGCGCCCAGGCTGGTGCAGACAAAATGAAAACGTGTTTTGTTTTGGTTTTTTGGCATCTCCCCAGCAGCGCTACCAACCCCAGCTGCCCCCCCCTCCGCTCCCTTCCCCAACCCGCCGCGACTCCCTGTTACAATCGGCACGACCCAGGTGCTCGGGCAGCAACAAAATAAGGCCAAAAATACCCCCTGGCACCCAAACCACCCCCAATCTGCCACCCTCGGCAGCGACTGCTGCCAACCGTCCTCCATGGCGGGTGGGTTGTTGTTTGTATGTGTGTATATATATATATTTTGTCCTCTTTTTTTTTCCCCCCATCGGGTCCCTCTCGCGTTGGGTGTGTGTGTTCATATTCAAGGACTCGCCACCTCCTGTCGTGCTAAAACCAGGAAGGAGGGAGCCAAGGGCTCATTTGTGCCTGGACGCCGGGGTGGCGGGCGAGGGAAACAACGATGGAGGACAAGAGGAGGGAGGAGAAGGATGGGAAGGCGGGAAAAGGAACATGGGGAGGGCGGAAAAAAATAATCCACCTCCCCAGGCCTTTTGTTTAACCTGCGTCGATGCAAAGAGAGGTCTTGGGGTTTTTTTTTTTTCCTCCCCTTGTCCTTTTTTTTTTTTTTTTGCCCTGTGCTTGAGCCTCGTGGGGCGTTTTCGAGCCTGACGGGGCAACTTTCCGGAGCGGGCGGTGTCGGAGGTTGATTTTTTGGGAGGCGTTGGGCTCGTCCCGCAGGCGCGCGGCTCCGAGTGCAGGAATTCCTGCCAGCTCGCCTTTGTGCCAGCCTCCGTTGGCCTTGGGTGTCTCGTTCAGATGGAGCCTGGCATCCAGGCACCGCCCATTTCTTGGCGTTGAGCTGCGAGGAGAAGGAAAGGGGAGAGAGCGAGCGAGAGAAGGGAAAAAAAAAAGCTGTCTCACTCAAACTGGCCTTTCTCGGAAAAGGATCCTTCCCTGATGATTGTCCGGATAAGCGGAGCTAAATCCAGCCACTACTCAACAACAAAACCACTCTCTTCCACGGTGCGTCTCTCTTGCTGCCTTGGTACGAAATCGAACCTCACTCTTAATTTTGGTTGGTTTTTTTTTTTTTTTTTTTTGTTCGTGCGGTTGGGGTTTTTTTTTTGCCTTTGATTTGAAATAACGTTTTGTTCCTCCAGTTGCTCCGTTGCTTTGTTGTTGCTGTAACCTGCCTTCTCCCCGAAATCCCTTCCCGCCGAATCCTGTGGCCCTTGGTGCTAAAACACCCGACTTTAATCGGTCTCCTAGAGAGGGATGTATAGCAGATAGGCAGGTCCCTACGTGCAGCGTTTGGAGCAGAACTGGAGGGTGATTTTCTCTCCCTGCCCTCGCCCCACCACCCGGGACGTCCCCAAGTGCCACCCGGGGCTGGGTGTTGTTGCCCGGGTGCCTCTTTAGTTCCCCACCGAGCACCACCGACGGGGGAAAATGTGTCGAATCATGTCGGATTTGCAATTCAACATGGCAGCCGGAGCAAACGTGGTGGGAGACGCTGGGCACGGGCACTCCCGGCATCGCCAGCGCAGGGCGGGGGCACGGCAAGAGCCGATGGCCGCACAGGGAGGACGAGAGGACAGCAGGGAGGACACCGGGGGCGAGGTCAGAGCAGGAGGATAATTTTATTTCATTTGAAGGGGGTGAGTTCCGCCAGGAGCGGTCCGGGAAGGAGGGAACTCAAGCCGCCTGGTTTTGTCAGCATTAACTGTTTAGAAGCTGGCTGGTTCCCCAGGCTGGCACGGCGTGCCCAGGCGGGCGCGGGGCTGGGAGATGCCCGGCGGCGGGGCGGGACAGGGCGCTCCGGAGCCACGGCGGCCTTGAGGCCGGGCCGGGCGCTGCTGGAGGAAGCCCTGCGAAGGTTCGGGATATTCCCGGGTGCTGCTGGAGGAAGCCCTGCGAAGGCTCGGGATGTTCACTCGGGGTATTCCCGGGTGCTGCTGGAGGAAGCCCTGCGAAGGCTCGGGATGTTCACTCAGGGTGTTCCCGGGCCGTGCGGCTCCTCCGGCCTCGTGCAGGTTCGCGCCTCGCACCGGGGCCAGGTTTGGCACGGGCGAAGCTCTGCAGGGCGGCCCGGCCCTACCCGAGCCCAGGGGTTGCCCCGGCGCGGGGGAATCTGCCCTCTTTCTGTCAGACTTAATTTAGGCCTGGTTGGGACACAACAAAAGCAGCTTGTTCGCAGGGCAGGGTCCTCCTTCCCGGCTGCCGCACACTCCGCAGGCGCTCGGAGCCATCAAAGCCACCCCTCCTCCTTCACCAAATTTTTCCTCCTCTTCCCCCACTGCCCAGCCTCCCCGCTCCTCCTCCTTTCTCTGAAAAAAACCCCTTTTTCAGTGAGCCACACATGGCCCTACAGTAAAACCTTCGAACTGGCCACAAAGCACCCAAATGCCCCGGCCCTTCTTTGCCTGCGTGACCCACTGGCCGTATCAGCCTTGCTCTGGGGACATTCCCAAAATTGCCTTACCCACCAGGATGGTGACAGCCTCCCAGAGATGTTGGCCTGGCCATTTCACATCTTCCTGACCCTGCAGGGAGCTGTGTGGCCTCATGCAGCCTGGTTTGGTGGCTGGGACGCTGGGCTCCGGTCCTGGACCTTGCTTGTGCTGTTTCCACAACACCCCACGGCTGGTTTGGCAGCTGAAATTCCCACGTTGTGGGAGCTGAGGGCAGTCAGGCATTTGTGGGGGCTGACCCCCAAAATGTGCCAGGATGGTCTCTTCAGCAGAGCGTGTGGGCACAGCAGGTTACATCCAGACCCTTAACTCCAGTGAAAAGGCAGCACAAGTGTTTTACTCATCATTCCAGCTTTTCCCTTGCAGATTATTTATACAAAGAGGGGCTGGGGTGAAACCAGACCTCTCCCAATTTGCTCCCAATCCCTGTTGCTTTCCTGTGAAAATCTGGTGGAGAGCAAATATAAAAAAAAACTAAAAACCCCCTGAAGCTCCTGTAAGCAGCCTGAGAGGAAAAAAAGTCCAAACTCAAGCAAGGCTCTTCTGACGTGTCCTAAGCAAAACATCTGGCACCCCTGGAAGGGCCGTCCAGCCAAGGGACACAGCTGTTTTATTCCACGCAGCTCACAGCAAAACAGGGCTTGTGCTTCCAGAACATGGCTCAGCAGAAAGGGTGAATTCTTGAAAGGGGGAGTCGGATCTTTCTGCTGTTTATTGCCTCTGAATCCCCAGTTCACTCTCAGGCTGCTCTGGTGTGAGCTCTGCTCCATCTCCTGGCAGCAGACCAGGAGCTTTGCTCCGAGGCTGGAGCCTCATTCAGCTGCTGTAACCCCCAGCAGGCAGCAGAGCCACTCTGGATTTGCACAGACATTCCTCACAGCAGGATCAGGCCCCCAGGTTTGTCGAGGGTGGCTCTGGGAAATTTCCTTTCCTTAAAAGGACCAAGTTTGGCCAAGGCAGAGTTTGAATTGTGATTTCCTTTTTTCTTTTTCCTCTTTTTTTTTTTTTTTTAATCCCCTAGAACTCAGAGCAAAACTTACATTGGTGAGAACTGCCTGATTTACAGCTGCAGAAAATGCTGAGCTCTGTGTCTCCACAGGCCAGACAGGAGGGGAAAAGCTTCCCCCATGCTGGACCATCCATGTAAGCAGCTTCACCACTCCAGGAACCACTTCTGGTGGGGAAAGAAGGGGTAAAAGGCGATGAGACTAATTTGACCTCTGCGGGCTCCACCCTCAGCCTTTCCACTAATTGTTCCAAGGGATTTGGGGGTAAAGTTTCATGAGGTCTTTGTAGAAGCCCATCCAAGGGAGAGCTGATGCTGGCAGCCTCATGCACCATGGGGAACATGGTGTGCAAACACCGCCAGATCTGATTCACCCTCTGTACCACCCTACAGCTGGGCCCCAGAAGAATCAATACCATTTTTTTTTTCTCCTGGCAGTGTTTTTCTCTCTCTGCCACCTCTCTCAGTCCCTAATTTCTCTCTAGCTTTTTTCTGTGGTACTGTTTTTTTTTATGTTGGAGTTGCTCGTAGCTACTGTTTAACTTTGGTGATAATTGGCTGCTGTGAAAGGTGAGGTCTGGGAGGACAAAGCCAGGAGGTGACCAGTTTGTTATCATAGGGTTGCTCATGGGCACTGAGCTGTGCTGTCTGGCTCTGCAGCTGGAAAGCCCACGAGACACTCAGGGTTGGCAAGCTCAGGTCACTCTCCAGATAGTCCTGGCCACAGGAAATGTAAGAGAAGCAGCTCAGCAAAGGACACAACCAACACACTGCGGGAGGTGAGGTCTGCGGAGTCAGAGAGGTGGGGGTTGTGTTGTTGAGGTGATGGCAACCAAATACCACCCTGTTCTGGGAGGTTTGTGGGGTGGTGGCTTCACATGCACCTCTGCTCATTCCCCCACCAGTGCTTTTCTCTTCTGTGGCTGCTGCCAGCACATCACCTGGGCTTGGGGCAAACTCCCAAGCTCCCAGCCCAAGGGAGGTGGCTGTGCATCCCAGGCCCATGCAGGACTGGCCAGGAGGTTTCTCCTCATCTGCAAGACCGCAACAAACATTGTGCTTCCTCTTTCCTCCTCTTCCTCGCAGCTTGAGGGCTCTGCAGGGCAGCCACAGCCACCTTCATCTCAATCTCCAGGTCCAGTTTGGACTCACAGGATGGTCCATGCTGATGTTTTAGTGCCAGGTGTGGAGACCTGAAGCTCCTTTGCGAGGCCTGGGAGGTTTTGGGAGTAACACCAAGAATTCAGGGAGTGGTTCTCCCGTCCTTCAGTCTTGGTTTGCTTGGCACTGGGCATCAGGTCTGATGAGGGGAGCAGAGGTCGCAGGGGCAGCACTCCTGGCATGTGGAGCCGGAGTGAATCTGGATGGGAGCAGGCACAAGGATGGAAACAGGCACAAGGATGGGAGCAGGCACAAGGATGGAAGCAAGCACATCTGCTTGCATCAAGTTTGACAACAGAAATGTGAGCTCAGGCTGGCATTAGAGGCACCCTAGGCATGCAAGGGGAGAAGGTCCCAAAAACCCAGCTTGGAGCAACAATGTGGGTTATGAAGTTTTCTGAGCAGGAAACTCCTCACATAGGGACTCCACCAAAAGTCAGGGCAGGTGCTGAGGCCAGCATGATCAACAGCTTCGGTTTCTGCACATCTGCTCCCATAGCTCCTGTGTGTGGGAGAAGGATTGGGCTAAGACCCTTGGAGCTGAGCAGCCCCCACTGAGAGGATGCCTGGGATCACCCTTCCAGCTATTGTGCCTTGGGAGCACATCACTGCCTCTGAAGAGAGCTGGGATGAATGCAGAAGGACATGGATAAAGGCATCCAGGAGGGCTTTGCTCCTTTTTCCAAGGTGGCACTGCACAAAATCCAAGCAGGTGATGAAACCTGACCCCTCGGCATGTTTCAGACTCCTAGATACAAGAATACCAGTGAGGTTTCCAACATCACCTCCCAATTGAGTCTGCCCAGTCATCCTACAGCCTGCTGGGGAATTGCTTCTGCTGCCTTCAATCCACAAAACCTCCTCCTTTCTCTGTCCCCGACAGCCACGTGCTGTGAACACACAGCAAACTCCACCCCAGGAGCGGCTGCATCTCAGCAGAGGTGTGGAGACGCACAGTGAGTGATGTGTCAAACGCCAACAGTCTTTGTTGTTCACTTTGCTCTTGCTAATCCTGAAATCTTCCTGGCTCTTCAGAGAGGCAGCAGCAAAAGAGGAGCCTGGCAACAAACTCTCAGAGTAGGGGAAGTTGAGCTGATGGAGCCTGGCAGTGCTGGAGCTGGTAGCCGGGATCTGCCCCTGACCTGGGGCTGCATCCAGCCGTGCCTGAGCACGGCAGGAGTTCCCATCTGGATCTCAGCTTTGCAGTCCGGGCCCTCCCCTGCCCCGGGGATTAGCGGAGATGCGGTTCCCAGGGCGGGGGAAGGGGCTAATGAGCAGAGACAGGATAACGAAGCAGGTAAGGGCTTCCTGCACTTGAGGGCTCAGGAGGAAATCCTGCAGTTGGTGAATCTGGATACGATTAGTGTCCATTTCTCCCTGTGTAATCAACCCATCTGTTCATCCTTGCGCATCAGCCGCGCACGCCCCATTGCAGGCAGATGCCTCCCGGGCACTGTTTTCATCCCTGTCTGCCACGGCCACTCCAGGCACGCTGAGAACAAGGCTCGCTCTGAGCCTGGCAGCGCCTGCTCCGCTCCCCGCCGGGCTGGGGCAGTCCCGGGGGAGCCGCAGCCAACGCGATCCCAGCAAACAGCCAGACCCAGCCCAGGAAAAGCCTCTGCTCCGGGGGGAGGGCGGCATCTCCAAAGGGCTTTGAGAGGTTCAAAGGCATCGCTGTGACACACAGATAAGCTCGGCTTTCCAGACTCTTGCCTGCTCATCTCAGCTCAGCTTTACCACAAGCAGGTAAAGGTGGATTATGTTTGGCTGCCTGGCTTTAAAGCCTTGTTCATCCTGAGCACAAGACGGTTCCCTCATGGTCGGGGAAGGGACTGGGCTGCTCTTGCTCCCTAAGAACACTGGTAGAGTCGATAGGTGCTGGTGCTGGATCCTGAGGGCTCATTTCAGCTTCTTTTCCTTGGCAGTTTTGTCCAGCTGTGTAAAAAACATGTGACAGCCCTGCAGTGGGTTGCAAATGTCAGGTAATGCATCGGCCTGGGCTGAAATGAAATCAAAAGAGGAGCTGGTGTGGGAGCAGTGCCTTTTTGTAGTGCAGTGGCTCAAGTGTGCGTGGTACTTTAGGGTCTTCTGAAAGGTGCAGCTTGGTGACAGAGTTGGGACAAAACTACAGGTTACAATTCCCAGTCCTGGTGTCCTGTGCACCCAAACAGTGTCAACCTCCACTTAAATAGCTCTTACTGGTGGCTACTGGAGTGTCCTGGGGGATCTGTCACACCAAAGATGACGATGATTCCTGCCCTGGGGGGTTTATGTGCCCTGCCCAGCCCTCCCCTGTGTGCAGTGTTCAGGGATCCAGGCACCTGAGCTCCTGCCATTTGCCGAGTGCCAAAGTGTCACTACAGCCAGGAACAATGTCAGGAATGCAGCACAGGTTAAACATTTCATTTGCTTTCAAGAGCTACTTGTTGCTTCATTTCTAAATGCAACCTGTCCTCAGCTCCTGTTATATTGCTCCAGGCTGCTCTTCGGGTCCTAAATCTTCTGATTTCTGTTTAGTTTGGAAGGCACTGATTTACCATAAGGAATAAATGAAAAGCAAAAGAAAACAGCAGTACTTGTTTGCATAGGCCCTACATTGTTCTGTGCTCTGCTGCTACTGAAATAGGAGTGGTAAATCCCACTCCCTGGACAGAGGTTTTTTGGGTGGTGGCTGTGTGCAAACAAGACTGGGGAAGATAAACAAGCAGAAAAAAACTGGGTTTAGGAAATGACAGTTAAGGATGGTCAATCAACTGATGGGTCAAAGCCAACACAAGACCATCAATTAGCAAAGCCATATTGATGTTGTTTCCCCAAAGCATTTTTGTGTCCACAATGAGGGCCGAGAGCTGGATCTGTGGTCAAACTTGGCTGCAATTAGGAATCTGTGCAGTTTCTGTGTTGCAAAGGGGGAGTTTTAGGAAGGATTCTGCCTGTAGAAAATATGTCCACAGTTCCAGAAGGGCTCAGCCAAAAGGGTGATGAAAATCTGTCTGTTGGTGTCATTGTCAGAACTGCTGGAGGTGGGAACATTTGCTAATCTTGCTTATTTTAGGGGCCCTGCTTGCAGAAGCAGTTCAGTTCTGAAAATGCTGCTCTGAAAACTCAGCTCTTAAGAGCCTCATACAATACATGCCTCAGACTAGACTAAAGAGGGATGAATTTTTCAGACTGTAGGTTCTTGCCTGCCTAATTATGATTTTCAACTTCTTACTGTTCGGTCTTTGCATTGTATAAATGTGACACAGAAGAAATAGCTGTGACATTGCCTGGCGTTTTCTGTTCCAGCTGGGGAGGAACCTGCTAAACCTGCAGGGCTTCAGAGCTTGCAGAGCTGGTGTGGAAGGAGAATTTAGTTCCACGTTTGGAAATCAGACTCAGTTCCCTGAGTAATCTAAACTGTCTTCTCAATTTCTCTTCCTTGAGCCCCACCCCAGGCTTGGGGACAGTGTCATTGTCAAGGGGTAACTTTGGCACCCTGATGCAGTGCAGGGTTGAGCAGGATTGTTGTATTCATACCAAACATGAATTCAAGGCAGACAACCTTCATCAGCCTCCAGTGGTTACATCTCTACTGGAACCTTTCAGTAGGTTAAAATCTCCACTATGGGTTTTGACATCCCTGTTCAGTTGCCTCAATAGACACATAAGGTGCTTGAAGCTGCACAAAATGGCTTTTGGATGAGCTCAGGACTGGCCAAAGTCTCAACGGGTTTGGTTTGCAGGATTCGTGGCAGCTGCAGCTCCAAATCCAGCCTGGGATGGGTCCCAGTGATGTGGAAAGTGAAGCCATCTCTCACTTCAGCGGGCATTGAGTTCTCTGCCCCCATGCAGCTTCGGGAAGAGAGAGGAGAAACTGCCCTGGGTGTGAGCAGAGCTGCAGAGCAGGGTGGGATGTGGGTCACAACCAGACTGCTGGGCACGTACTGAAAAAATCAGCAGTGTTGTCAGAAACCCTGGCTTGGGGTGTTTCTGAGTTTCCTTGGTGTGGAGTCCTAGAGCTGTGTCTGTGATATGGTGGCTCCATCTTCATCTGTGATGGGAGAATAGGGCAGGAAGGAGCTTGGATGGATTCTGGCCTTTGTGCTTCGGAAGTGCTGTGCCAACAGCATGAATAATGTATAGGAGTTGAATTCTTCTCGCCCTGGCTGAGGGCAAGGTGTCCCAGCTGATAAGAACTGGGAGCCCAGACTTGTTAAAGCCAGTATTAGATGTAGACCATCATGAGATCCACTGCCTCGAGCAATTCCATTGTTCAAAGCACATTTGGTTAATTAGTACATTAGCTAATAACCTTCTCAGCATCCCAGGTAGGGAATATCTGTCTCCCAAAGGAGGAAACAGAGGCAAAGTGACTCACTAAGAATGGGGATCAGCTCCTCACTGATGCTCCTCACTGGATGGCGAGCTGAGCAGTGCAGCTGTTAAGTCTGTTTTTTTCCATCCCAAATGATTTTGTTGCTGCTGCTGTGCCTATGCACAATTCCCTGAGACAGAAATGGAGGTGTCCTAAAACTCCCAAGAGAGTGCTCAGGCCCAGTGAGGGAAGGTACCACTGGACAAACCTGAGAGGAACTGAATCCATCCCAATACTCAGAGGAGGCAATTTGCTTCACCAGCATGCACCAACTAAGGAATAAAACCAAAACCACTTCTCCTCATTTTCAAGGAAAGTTTTTCTCACCACCTTGGCTTTTCACTCACATTTTCATCTACTCTGAATTTCATGAGCAAATGGCCAGTGTGGGGAGGAGAGAGCACACGAGGAATGACAGTGGGGCTGTGTTTGTACAGGCTTGCTGGGGTGTGATCAGAGCAGAAGGAAAAGACCTGAAGAGATTAAAAAAAAACAGCCAGAGGGCAAACTTTGATGCTGAGGAAGTCCTTCGACTCCAACACATGATGATGAGCAGCTGATTTCTACAGCTTTGCTATGTGGTTGTAAAAAAACCCTGAGCTGAAGCACAAGGGTAGAGCTCTTTGGCTTTCAAGACCCATGACAGCACCGCAGACCCTTTCTCACGAGCCCTGATCCCAAACAGAAAGAGGAGGCTTGTTCTCTGCACCCAGCTCTCACCTGAAGGCGTTCTGTGCTCTGCCTACTCTCAAGTGACAGTTCTCAGCAGCGAGGATGTGCGTGCAGAGGAATGAGAACCAACTCCTGCGTGCAGGGATACGTCCCCGAGGAGGAGAATCTCACGGGGTTTCATTGTGGGGCCACGTGCCTGATCAGTCTGCTGGCTTCCAACCAGCCCAGGCAGCCACAGCCCTCCTCAGCCCTGGAATGTCGAGGGAGTGCCTTGAAGGAGGGACCCGGTGAGGTCACAGAAGCAGAAGGCACCAAAGCAAGTGGCCTGTCCTGTAGAAGAGACTCCTTTCATGACCACAGCTTAATCTGCCACCAGTTTACTGAGCCCACAGCAGCCCAGATTGGAGGCTACAAAAATATCCCCGTTCAGCAAATCCTCCCTTTTCCTTTGTGAAGCTCCAGCATTTTAATCATGTTCACACCTCCCTCTCCTGACACAAACCATCTCAGCTCCCTCCCAGGTCCTCAGAACCTGTGTGTTCCTGGTCTCATTCCCATGCTTACATGTCAGTCACCCTCCCCTCCACAAGCTTCCCAAACAGCCCCTTTGCTTATTCTCTGTATTCCCATCTTTCCCCCCATGCACCCCAATTTGACTAAGCTTTATTGAATAACCAGCTAGTGCTGAGGGGCTACATGCAGTTTTGAGTGTGCTATTGATAGATTCAGCAGTCCCAGCCCTGTGCTTGTCCCCAGTTCTGTGTTTCTCCATCTCAGGACCACCAGGAAGGTGCTGCTGATGCAGGGGCCCTGTTATTGAGGAAGGCAAAACACCCCATCTTGTAAATGTGTCTTGTAAATGTGTCTTGTAAATGTGTCTTGTCCTGCTCTGTCCATTTGCACTCCGAGTAAGGGTCAAAACAGAGTTCCTCAGGTTGTCAGGGGGTTTCTAGAAGAGAATATTGGTGCCAGAGCAGCTGAAATTGGTTTTCATTCTTAGCTTTAGCCTGACGTGCTGCATGTGGCCATTCTTGATCTGTTCCTATGCACATCCAGAATCCTTTGGTTGTCATTCTCCAACCTGTCTTGCTGGTTTTCCTGGAAGAGTATTACACAAGAAATTCACTATTCTCTCAGTGCAAAGGCATTTTCAAGCAAGCCTTGTCTTCCCAAAGCCTAGGAAAATTAACCATCCTTTGGATCTCTCAAATACCTTCAAAATTCCCAGACTTTGAGGTTAATACAGAGTGCACAAGCTTACTTTCGAGGTCACATGGCTCCACATCAAACCCATACCAGAAATCAGGATATCCTCAGCAGGCTCTGAGTGGAGTTTGGTACAGGTGATGCCTATTTTCAGGGGCATTTTAATAAGCCTAATCAATCACAGCAAATTACTAATAAATCTATAACAATTATCCCCTGGAGATCTTAGGTTACTTTGTCAGAAATTGGTGAGGATCAGTTAGGGAGGAATAATGGTTATTAAAAAAATCTTAAAGATTTAACTTTTTTCACAGGATAATTCAAGATGTTGCCATTGTGTGTCTGCTCTGAATTATTCTGCAGAGAAATTACCCTCCCCACTGACTCAATAAAGCTGAGCAGGTCCAGCCTCCTGTGCTTAAATTTATCCCATGTGAATATGGCACAAAGTGCCTCGTCCTATTGACAACCTTCCTCACAGGATTTTCCTACAGGTCCTGTAACGGCTTCAAAGCTGTGCTGGTTTTTGGCATTTCCAGTTCCCTGCATCCTTAAGGGATAGGGCTTTTAATGGGGAGATCTTACCAGTCCTAAATCCTGTGAGTACTCCTGATTTTCATGGCTTATCCCACCTACAGAAGCAGAAAGAGCAGAGGGTGTTTGATTTATGTCCTCCTAAGGGTCTTCCCGTGCTGGGTACTCCCAAACGTGTTCGTGAGGTGTTTGCCTTGCTCTACAAACCTCTCATTGGTTTTGGTCGGGATTTGGAGGAGCATAACGTCCGTGGTGGAGGGTGGGATTCATCTGTGTGCCTTGTGGGATGCTAACTGAGATTTGAGCCCTGTGTTTTTGGGAGAGGAGGGTCCAGTGAGAGGCATCTTGGGTTCTCCGAACCACAGCTGTGTTGCCCGGATGGGCAGCTGTGGTGCTGCTCCGTAGAAGGGCAGGAAGATAAAAGTCGTGGAGCTCACGAGGCTTTTTGTGGGCACAAAGTCCTGCCGGAGAGAGGCCCTGGTTTTGAGGCAGGCTCATCCTGACGGGAGCGAGCAAGGGAAGCTCGGACCGCTGCTCCCGCGGGTGCCTTTGGGATCCGGGTTGCAGAGGCCACGCTGTCCCCAAGGCCGGGTTCCTCTCCCCCTCCCCGCGGGTGTTATTTACACCATTTCCTGCCCAGGGAAGTTCAGGAGTTTGACGTTACCGCGTTGGTTTCCGCTCTCCTGCCCGGCTCCCTTCGGGAGCAGAGCCCAGCAGCAGCCGGGCCGGACCCCGCGGGCGGGATGGAGGTGCCAGCCAGGCCCAGGGAGGGAAGCCTAACCCGTGTCAGGCCGGACAACTCAGGCTCAACCATCTTGGGAGGGCTGGAAAACCAGCCCTGTGTCCATCCCACCGGCTCAGTCCTGCTGTGGGACTGGACGGGGCCGGCAGGAGGAAGGAGGACGCGCCCGGGCATGGCTGCAGAGCTTTTGGGTTCCTGCCGAATTGACGCCCTCCCCTCTCCCCCCTCATCCTTCCCGCCTGGCCTGCGTCTCCCCTCCCTTCCCTTCTCCCTCCCATCCCGCAGCAAACAAAATGGCTGCTCCATGGCCATTTTGTTTCCCGTCTGGAAGGGGGAAGCCAGGACGCTGGGACTTGGCTCTTTTTTGGAGGCTGCGGCCATGTCCGAGCCCAACTCTCTCGTCTCTACGTGGCACCAGCTGTAGCAAGAGAGAGAAAGGGGAAAAAAAAGAGGAAAAAAAAAAAAAAAGGACGTTTTGGAACGAGACCAAAGGCAGAGGCAGAGAGTGGGTAGTTTTGGCGTATGTTGAGCACTGAAAATGCCTGGAATTGCCAAACTGAGCTTTTGTATGAGCAGCGTAAGGGCTACTCGGTGCACGCAGAGCCGCGGGGCTGCACGGAATAGCCGGACGGAAAGGTTTGTTCGCTATATTCAATAAAACAGCCCTCCTTTCTTCTGGATTTATAAAGTACCAGAGAGCACTGTTGTCTTAATTTGTTTTTGGACGGGCGGATGGTTTTACACATCGGCTTGGTATGACCAGAGCCGGTCATTGCCGGACGGTAGCGTTTTAACCTGTTGTGTGTCCTCTCGTTTTTGGTGCATACGGGATCTGACCTTTCCACCGAGCTGGCACTGCCTGGATTTAGCTGATGTAATCCGGAGGATATTTTTTTAGGGATTTTTTTGTTTATTGCCTTCTTGCCTTGAAAGTTTTCATCTCAGGAATAAAAACATCTTAATTTAAATATTTAAAGCAATAGCTGTTCTTGGCTTTTTAAGCCCTTTCTTTTCTCCCAAGGCTGGAGCTGTACTATGCTCACAAGCTGTTTACTGCACTCCGTGTGTATCCTGCACACGTTGAGGTGTGATACACAACAGAAACACCATCAACAGGAACACGCCTTGAAAGTTTAAAGCAACTTGGTGGCGTTACCGTAAAATTCTGCGCAGAAGCAGGGCAAAAACACCAGAACATGCGCCAAATAAAAGTGATTTTTTTTTTCTTTTTTTTTTTTTTTTTTTTTTTTAAGTGATTCTGCATTTCCTTCAGTAGCCTGGATGTCTTGGCATTAGCAGCCACGTCGCTTTGTTCATGGACACTCTGAGGAGCAGATCCCTGCCCTGTGGCACGGGGAGGATCAGGCTCTGATAAGGTGTTGGAATGATCATCCTACCGATCCTTGAGTGGCTTTCCAGACATGTGGAGAGAAGCAGGCACTTGGAGAGCGGAGCTGGGAAGGAGAGCAGAAAGAGGTGAAATGGTTTTTCTTGCACAGAAAGGTATTTGATTTGCCTCCATATCCCCTTGGCTCTTTTGCAAACAGACAATGGAGAGAATGGCAGAAGGGCCGTGGTGGTCCCGGAGCTGGGGCTGCACAGGCGGGCGCTGGGCGGGTGCTTGGTGGGGCAAATTGAATGTTTTGGTGCAAATCTAATGTTAGAGGTGGATGTTACCTGCACACCTTTCATGAGCAGCTTATGAACTGAACGTTGAGAGGGAAAACAGCATTAATAGGATCATTTTATAGAGTATTACAGAAAAAGAAATCTTCTTTCTTTAGATTTTTGAGTTGACCTATAGAATCGAGTACAGAACAGGTAAAAATAAGCCTGAAGGTTATTTTTTTCCTCTTATTTTTAGTATTTCGTGAAATTACTCTGAAATATCAGTAGCGCCTGTCTTCTTTGACAAAAAATCTGGGATTTTTTGCTTCAGGAGAGGGTAAGTTATGTACAAATTTGCGAGGAAAATACACAAATGTTTAGAAAAACCCATTACCTTTGTGGCCGTCTCTAATAATGCGCTTAAAAAGGGTTAATAAAAGATAAGTCATATAACAAGCAGGTTACAGATGCCTGCATTATAGATAACAGTATCAGATTCATTAATAATGATCCAGATGTTTAAAAACATCTGATAGGACTCAACCCCTAAGTGATGAGCAGCTATTTATAAAGATACCTGCTAATTATTTAATAATAAATACCATGACAAAGCTGATGGGAAATGCTGCCTGTGTCATTAAAAGTGTGTGGAGTAAATGCATTGCTGAGAGACAGGGGCTGTTGCAGGATTGAACTGTAAATATTTTTATGTCCATTTTTCTTTCCCTGTTCACAGTACCTTTGATTAACTATTTCAAAGTGTGATATTTAATGTTGACTTTAGGATGGGGTGTTTGGGAGGACGATTGGTTGGCCTTGCTTTGCTGAGAGGTTTGCCTGGCCTGGGAGAAGTTAAAAACAACTCATCTTCATGGCTAGTTTGGCAAATGTCATTTTTATTGCTTTCCCGTGGTACAGGGTGTGTCCAAGATGGGTTTTTGGTCTGTTTTCTGCTTTTCTTGTGAGCGGGTTCCTCGCTGCCGCCCGGATCGGCGGCTCCAATCGATGCTGTGGGTCCCCACAATGTTGGGGAGTTACTGAAAACCTTCCATGCTTCTTTTGGCTTCTTTTGGGTTTGATTTTTAAAATCTTTTTTTTTTGGTCTGTTTGGTTTTTATTTTTCCATCCCGGCCACGTTGGGAGGACACGAAGCCAAGGGAACAAAATGGCCACACTCGGCCATTTTGTGCCAGCGCCGCCGTTCCAGGGAGTCTGGGCCCGTTCTGCTCCAGCTCCAGGAGGCTCAAAATCCTCCTGGGAGACTCAGGGTCCTGATCTCCCCCTGAGGAGCCCTCCCTGTCCCCGGCACGTTTTGGCACCGACAGGGGACCGCAGCTTCACAAAGGCTGAAAGCGGTGTCAGCTTTTAAAGCAGAGACTTTGTTGCTTTATGGTTTCCTCCTCCCCCCTCCTCCATTTCATTCAGCTCCTTAATAAACCAGAGCAGCTCCTCAAAGCTTCGGAGCCTTTCCAGCTCCTCTCTGAGATGGGCTCCTTTTAAACACAGACACTTGGCTGTGCTCAGGAATCTCTGGTGCGAAGATGCTTCAGAATTTGGGGGGCATCATCTTGGGTTTTCTGCTGAGGTCATCACAAGCCACCCTGAGCCCTGATAAATGCGGAGCAGTTTAGGTCACCTCTTGATCCCAGAAACAAAAATGCTGTCTGAAAGCTGGACTGGAAATGCCATTTTTATTCCAGCCTGGAGGATCTTGTTGTAAAAAACCATATCCTTTACCTGCTGATTTTCCTCATCCCTCCAAGCACCTGTAGACAGTGGGACCACGTAGTGACACACTCTGTGCACAGGGGCCTTTGTGCTTGCAGAAACCAGTCAAGTGTTTTCACAAAAATCAAATTTGACCAATTTTGAGGGATCCATATGAATCGGCTGCACAGAAAATGGTGGTTTTTTTCACAGAGGTCCTGGGCAATCAAGTACCCAAACATCTTCCAAAACTGGGTTTAGTCTCAGAAGGCAGTGAGAGGCTTTGGGTGTGGGCCTCTGACTCCTACAGACCCTGTTGGATATTTTATTGAAAACTTTGCATAGCTGCGTCACATCCAGGCAAATTTGGGCACATCTCCTTCCTTCCCCATCTTTTGTCTTGATGGTTTTGACCTCGGGCCATGAGGAGAGGGAATTCCTGTCATTGCAATTTGTGTAGGACAAACAAGTGTGACAGCGATACTAAGGGTAGGATGCTCTTGGTCATCCTTACTGGGCATAAAAAATCTCCCCATTTGATCCATAAGTCCTCCTGTTTGACTCCTTTCTTCAAAGATCCTGCTAAAATCAGGATTCCAGAGTCAGCAGCTGGGTATTCCCAAAACCTATACTCATTAAGACAATTATTATAATTAAGTCTTCTGTTTTCAGGTTTACTTACAGAAGTCAGAAGGGATTTTTTTTTTTCTCTCTCTCCATGTATAATTACATCTATGTGAACTCAGAGTTATTTAATGTAATTTCCCACCAACAGTTTGCGATTGGCCCAAATGCCTGTTGTCTGCAATGGTATCAAGAGTGACCTTTTAAATGCCTGCCTGATACATCTGGCTTATGTGCTTAAAATAATCTAAGCCACCAGACAGGGAATCAGGAAAAATCGTTCCTCCAGGTCAGTTGCTAAAAGTCTCTTTGGAGGAGGTGAGCATCCTCTGCCTCTGTGCATCACCCAGGAATCCCCTGCACCACCCACCCTCCCAGTCCCCCACTAGTGCAGCATCCATTGGCTTTCTTGCCACCCTTCTGCTCGATGCTTGTGGAAGCAGCTTAATTTTTGGGAAGCTGAAACATTTTAGTCTAAACTAACCCTTCTGTCCCCAAGGAGCTGAGCAGTGACAGACCTGATGGTCTGTAAGCAGACGTGGCCTGGCTGTAACTTCACCGAAGCTCTGGCTGATGTTGCAGGTGCTGAGGAGGGCTGTGAAACCCCTGTGCATTCCTTTCTATAAAGGGATTTTTCCTGATAAAACCAGGAGAAATGTCATTTCCCATCAGGAGGCTGTTTGGGATGCACTTGGCACCAGGGCCAGGCTGGGCACTTCAATGCTGTAGGAACCAGTCCTGCCACATTGGGTTTGTGACGTTGTTCATACCCTGTCACACCAGGAGAGGCCTGGGCCAGATGGTGCAGCACAGTGGGTCATTCCCTGTGAAGGATCACTTTGTCAAAGGAAATTAAGAGAATTACCTGGACTGTGCTGAAGGCGAGTGAGGGGAGCCTGTGGAGAGCTCTGGGAGAGGGCACTTCCCAAACCTTGCTGCAGAGATACCCCTGTACCCGAGCCCATCCTAAACTCTCCCAAGGATTCCAGCTACAGCAGTTCACCAAAGCTTTGGGAATATTTAGGCTGTTGCCTGGTAGCTGCAGAAGCACAAAGCATTAGGCAGCTTTTATCTCTTTGGAGACTTCTGCCTGAGCCCCCTCCTCTCCCACCACAGCGCTCGGCAGATGCTTGTGGAGGTTGGGGACATCTCCTGCTGAGCTCCCATGGGAAGTTGTCCTTCGGGTCCGTGCTGGGCTGCACATGCAGCCTGCTTGGCGTGGCTCCCTCGTCGTTAGGGTTTCCTTTAATCTCCAAGGGGAATTCTTTTTCCTTGCAAAAGAGCCTCACGCGTTTCTTTCAAACTACCAGATTAATACCTCGCCTCTGTATTTGGGTGTACAGAGAATGAAGAAGCCTCAGAAGGTGAGCCAAGGGCTTGGGGGGAAGCCAGTCTGTCTCGGATCCATGCTAATACTGCCTGGCTGGGCTGGAGCATTAGAGGGACAGCACGGCTGCATGTTGCACTCATTTGTTTAGGAAATAAGATCTGCCTTGATGTACTCGATACCATTACATTTGCAGCCTAAAAGCTTCCTTGTACTCAGTTATTTCTAATCTGCTCAATTCCCTGGAGTGCACAGCAGTTAAATTGATGGATTCTCTTATCTGGTCTGGCAGGTTTGTTCTAGATATGCTGTGTGTTCAGGAGGTGAGGTCAGCCTGGCTGGGTGTGCTTGGCGCTGCTGCAGCTTCCCCAGAGCTCTGCTATCTCCATGTGTAGTCCGGGGTTCCAAGGGCAGGGCCACTGCTTCTGTGCGCCCTTGGGTGCACGAAGTCTGCAGCCAGTGGTGATTGCCAAGCACGAGGTGTAGTCCGAGAGGACTGAAGGAGGTTTGAAGAAGGAGAAGGAGCTCCGGGACAAGGTTGGATATGACTCCTCTCCCCTGACATCAAGAATTCTGATGATTTTTCATGCATTTCTCTTCACAGGATCTGCGGAGCAGCTGATGCCTGGTTAAGGCTCGTCCCAGTGCCTGGATAAGGATCATCCCAGTGCCTTATTAGGCTGCCACGGTCCCAAGCTGTCCTTGAGGCTGAGGTAGTAGATTGAATAGTTGTGGAGTCCGGTCCTCCCTCTGAGCTAACTATACAATCTACTGTCTTTCCTAAGGAGACAGTCAGGTCTTCAGGTCTCCTCATCCACTTCTACACCAGGTGTGGGGGCAGGGGGTGCAAGTAAAGCAAATCCGTGCCCGTGGTCTTCTGTTGTGCTCTGTGGAGGTGAGGTAGTAGGTTGTATAGTTTGGTGGGAGGGATTTGATCCCATTTCAGGTGATAACTATACAGTCTATTGCCTTCCTTAAAGAGCAGCAAAACCACCGGAGGAGCTCCCGAGGCATCGCTTCTTTTGTTGAGGATCCAAAAACGCAGCGTGGCATTGTTAAACAACTCAGTGGGCGTTTCTCTTACGGCATCCAGAATTGCTTTCTTCCAGGAATTGCTTCATGCCTCAGGCACTGGAGCATGGAGCCACCTGCTTCCAGAGAACCCACCTCTCTTTAAGGTGCGAGAGAAACAGGGAAATGAGACCACACAGCAGCTCCCAGTGTTCAGTTCTGTTCTTTTTTTTGCAGGAGTTGTGCTCAAGTTGCAAAGTGTTTAAATGTGTTGATCTTTTCTGGTCTGTCCTCAGGTCTGGAGGGGAGCAGATACTTTTGTATAAATGGGACAGGTCTGAGCTCATGATTTAATTTTGTTGTGCCCAGTTCTGAAGTTTGGGTTCAGAACCAGACCCAAGGGCAAGCTTAGTCTGTGGACTCAGAGCCCTGGGAGCTGATCAGATTTGGCCCCTGCTCAGGAAGTGCATTTTGTTTTGGACAAGTTCCCGGCCTGTCCCATGGAACAGAGTTAGAGGGTGGTTCTTTCTGATCTGATAATCCCTATCAACTGAACTCACTCACATGCAAACCTTGGCGGGGAAATTTAGGGCTCCTGGGTATTTACATAGGATGAGCCAATGATTCAGACTAAAACCTTGTCCTAAAGTGGAGATGGGTAGGGAAGAGCCATGAGCCAAAAGGGAGCAAGTTCTAATCCTTCTGGGTTCTCCCAGGCACCGTCACCTGACAGCAGACATGCGAGATGTCGTCACGCTTCACAGCTCTGGCTCTTGGCAAGGGACGGGGAATTGTTAATTCTTCTCAGGAGCAGATGGGACTATCCCTCTGCCATTTTCCAAAGTAAGTAGGATCAAGACCACGAGTGGAGCTGTAACACGAGCAGGGCTGCATCAGGAAGGACATTTCAGGCCATTATCATGACCATCTCACTGCCAGGGAGACGCGTGAGATCCGAGACACAGGGGAGCAAGGGCAAGCAGAGGACACCTTCTCAGATGAAGTGGGAAGGAGGGAGGGAGCAAAGAGAAATTGGAGCCCTCAAATTTCACCCTGAGCGAAGGCACAGGGAGAGCCAGACCCGTCTGCCTGGGCCGTGGGAGTCCCCAGAATGAAGCAGCTCCTTTCAGGCTCCTCTGCTGGGACAGGGCGTAGCTGCAGCGAGGCTGGGACGCAGCTGCTGGGTGGGGATGCTGCAGCTCCAAGCGGCGAAGGAATGCAGCCCTCTCTCCATAAATCTGGCTTTTCAGCAGTCCTGGTGACTTGCTGTGCAAAACTACAGCTTGGCCCTCTGAGCTGCATTATTATCCTCCAGCTGCTTGCTAAGGGGCAGGGCAGATCGCTTGGAAGGTACCAAAATAGCACCACAAGCATGGGAACAGGGCAGCATATCCACTTCATCTGGAGAGGTGTCCCCTGGAAAAGAGCTAATCCCATGTGTCCCAGATGGAATCAGTTCAGCCTCCCTCCATGGCATTGATATTCATGCAGAGAATCTCAAGCAGTGGAGCTGTGTGAGCTGGAAGCCATGAATAAAATATTAACTGGAGATATTCTCTAATAAAGGGAAAATAAACTTGGTTTGGCTTTTTTAAAACAGAGTCTTTTTATTGCCCTGAAGTGTTCTTGTCTGGTGAGCTGGGACCTCGAGAGGAGTGGCCACTGTTGCTGACTGACCAGGACACTGGGTGTGAAGGGGAAGCCACAGGATGAGGACATGGGGCAGACTCACTTGACCAAGCAGCTGAGACCATCTCATTTGGCTGTCAGCAGGTGCTTTCTTGAGACAAATTTTCAGCACAAATCCTACATGAATCCCAACCTGCTTCCTCACCCTTAGTCAGCTTCAAGGGCCGCAGGTTGGCCTTCCCCCTGGTCTGGATAGTCCTTGGTATAAACATGTTTATAATGGTGATACCAGCAAGAGGAGAACACAGGGAATTACAGGGTCCACTAACCCAAATAAATCCCATCAAGGGCTAATAAACCAGCCCAGGTAATATTTGATTACTCCAGTGCTTCCTGGCATAAAGGAAAGGGCAGCTTTGCCCAGGAGAAGGGTGAGCAGGCTGGCTGAGCTTAGACCTGTGGATATGAGGGACACCCATCTGACTCTGTGGCCAGGATCCTGCAGCACATGGCCCTGGGGCAGCCAGGTCATCCCTGACCACAGTGAGGGTTCCTGATCTTGCTTCCTTTAGCAAAAAGCAGCCAGGAAGTAAGATCAAGAAAGGTGGGTCCTCCCCAGACTCTCAGAGGACATTGTGGGATGAGAGCACTTTCAGCCCAAACACTCTGAGGGAATACTTGGAAGCTGGATGGACCTGCCAGCAGCATAACCCCAAATGCAAATTCCCCAGGAGGGTGTATGTGCTCACCCCAGCCTTTCTGACCCACTGCATTCACAGGACACTCAGGAGCTGAAGCAAAGGAACCTCCTCTCACTCAACCAGCAGCAAGCACCTCCTTGTCCCTGCTGGAAACAGAGCCCAGGCATGGAGGGAACCAAGCAGGTGAGCTTCATAAAGAAGCCAGGCCTCATAAACACCACAAATCTCACCATTTAACCCAAGTCACCCCAGCTGAAGGTTAATGCCTTCTCCCATCACACAGAGCCACGGGGCTGTAAGGACCTGGCAGAATCTTTGCCAGCATCACCCCAGTGCCAGAGCAGCCTTTATGCCAAGCCCAGAAATGGAGTGGAAATGCTGCAAAAGTCTCCTTGGAATGTTTTGTGTCCATCCCTTTGCACCACACCAAACCCTGCCCCTCCCTAAACCCCCAAATTTAGGATTAAGCCAAACTCCCCACATGCCTGTGGGGGCTGTCCTGGGCAGCAGGGCAAGAGGAAAGCGAATTTCCTTCTGGCTTGGAGTTTTCTGCTGCAAGGAACTCTAGAAATAGGTCCTTGCACAACAGCCTGTCTCCACATGTCAAAACCTTCAGGAAAACAAAACTCCCAAGAGTTTTCAAAGGTTCATAGCCCCACAGCAGTGAGAAGACACTTCAATCCTGGCATTATGGTGGTGGCTGTGCCTCGATGGCTCTCAGCAGGGTGGGGGATCCAGCACTGCAAAAAATCAGGCCTTGTCCCAGTGTCCTGATCTTGCTGGGAGGAGAAATGTTTTCCTGCTCTTTGTGGTGTTTCCTGGGAATTTCTAGGGAATGTTCCATTGTCCTTTGTCCAGATGCAAAATCAGAGGAGGTCCTGAAATGCTCGCCCAGCTCCGACCCCTCTCCCCTCACACGGGTGAGGAGCAGCCTCCCGGGCTGCATTTTTATCATCTGTCCATAACCCGAGGATGGATTTTTCCCCTAAAGCAGCTTGGCAGCTCCCAGAGCGTGCAGCAGCCACAGCACCTGGGCACGAGGTTATTTTTAATCTGATTCTTAACTACATCTGAAGCTGGCGATTAAACAAAGCTCTGAACTCTGGGCAGGGGCTGCAGGGCGAGTTGAGCTGCCCAGTTCTCAGCGGTGCCTCTCCCAGTGCCATCTGCTGGTCACTGCCTGGCTGGGCTGGATGGGCCTGTGACCCCAGAACACCTCGCTGGCAGCTGGGTTCCTGCAGGACAGCTGGTGCTGCTGGGCTCCTGCAGCAGGGTTTGGGAGCAGGGAAATGTGGAGCTGCCAGGGCAGCTTTGCTGGGAAAAGCCGGGGCAGGAGGATGGGGAAAAGCAAAAGGCAAAGTCGGACACCAGCATCACTCCAGTGCTGAGATTCTGCTTCGCGAGGCCTTTTCCCCTTATGCTGCTCCCAGATGGATGTTCTGAGGTAAAAATGCTGCAAAAACACAGAATCTGGGGACAGACACTTGTATTTAAGTTTTTTCTGTGCTGCAAAGATGAAATTGTGTGTTTATGGTGTGAGAGGCTTGTGCTGGGCTTCTTAAAACAGGGAACCAGATGTGCTCCAGCCCTAGCTTTTATTTCTTTTTTTTTCTCTGAGCTCTTTTTCTCTTGCTTTCCTTGCCCAAAAATTCCTGGTGGGGACACATTTTTGCTTTACACTCAGCTGGACGCTCAAGAAAAATTCCCTATGTCATCCTCAATCCCCATGTCCTCCTGCTGCTTTTACACAGGTTTAAAAACATTAAGTTACACCCTTACAAAAAGCAGCACATGGATGCTTTTGGAAAGCCAAAAAACCCCTTCAGGGCCCACAGAAGTCATGTTGTCTTTTAGCAATTCTATGTCAGCACACAATTAAGAGCATTTTACAGGTACAGTAAGTGGCTCCCCAGTGTCCAGATCCCCCAGTGAGACACTGCACAGACTTTCACAACAGGATTTATTCAGTGCATGCTCTGGGGATGCACAGGACAGAGCAGCAGGGGAGGGTATAAATAATGGCCTTCAGGTCATCCTCCACCTTGTCTGTGAGGAATGAAAGGTCGCAGTGACCAGAGAGGCTGCATCTCCCTGTTATCTTCCTTCCACCAGTCTGCAAATCTCGTCACATATTTAACACACCTGACTGGGAATCCTCAGGTGAAGGGAGGAGAGATGTGGAGTAACAAAACACAGCGTCCCAGACAATGCCAGCGGTCCTGCAGTGCACCCAGGAGCCACCAATAACCTCTAACAGTGTCACTTGTATCTCTGGAGCTCCCATTGTACCAACACACGTCAGGACTTGTTCTCCTTGACCACACACATACAAGTAAGGCGTCAAGAGGAATCTGTATCTAAATTCAAATACACTGAAATTATGCAAAGAACGAAGCCATGCAGGGAAAAGCTACATGAAGGAGCTGGTGGCTGCTCTCAGCTCTGAAGGTTTCTCTTCTGTGCGTGCACACAGGTGCAGGCACACGCGTAAAAAAATCCATGGCATTGGAATAACTGAGGAATGGGACGTGTGCCAGAGAGCAGGAGAGAGGGAGGATGTGAGGAGGAGAGGGGAGAACAGCTGGGTAGTACTGGCCAGAGCTATACCAGAACCAGGAGGGAACAGAAATCCTCAAAAAAGCCATTCTTTTTGGACAAGAAGGGAAAGAGGTAAAACTTGTCCAAAATTGAGATGAACACACTGGGAGGGAAAAGAGCATTTCTGCTGGAAAAAACTACCAAATTCAACCACCATATCTCATCTACAAACACCAAAGCCAACCACCTCGTGTCATTGTCCCCAAGTCACCCTGCTGTCCCCAGGGTCACCCTGTGGCAGGGCCTGCCGGCCACACAAGCAGGTGGGTAGGTGGGTGGGAGAGCTCAACACTTCCAGCCTGGAAATGCAACAGAAGCCAGGAAAAAAGAGAAGCATCCAAGGTCACCAGCATTATGGCAAACACCCTTCTGCCCTCAGGTCTCCTTGGGAAGGGGACCAAGTTCCCCCAGGACTGCTGGCTGCCCTCGGCTCTCCGGGGCTGCAGCAGAGAAGGCAGTGTAAGGAGGGAGTGTGTGAATTGTCCAAGGAGTCTCCTGAGCCTACCGGGGTTGTGGAACAACCAGAGCTGACAAAAGCCTTGGTGAGGGGAGCAGGGAGAGCTGAGGAAGACCCTTCAGAGCAGAAGGCCCACCAGGATGGCACTGGGGATGAGGAAGAGTGAAAGTCCCAAGCAGGTGCTGGGAGCTCCAGCTTTGGGTGGATCCACACTTGTCTGGTCCGAGTTTGTCTCCAGTTCTTCTGTGTCCAGGGCACCTGCTGGAAGAAGAGAGGAAAACGTGGAGTTAGAGGGGAAGATCTGGCAGAAGAGAAACTCCCATTCATGCAGGTGTGCCATGGTGTGCCCCAGGGCACTGTGAGGCAGCAGAGGTCTGGTCCAGGGAAGCTGTGCGTTAGTGGGAGCAGGCTGTGAACGGGACCATGCTTCAGGGACAAGACATCCCTTCGGGGTTAGAGCAAAGAGTGAGGAAAAGGCTCGGTGCCATATACAAGAGGAGGATCCAAAGGACCAGTCTGACACTGCTCCTCCCAAGCCCTCTCCATGCTGCTTGGGGATCCCTGAATGTCCAAGTGTCCATGCCAGGACAAACTCCATGGTTGCCTTACCTGAGAGGGAGGTCTGGAAATGGGGGCTCGGCCCTTTTTTGTCTTTGGAGGATGATGTTAAGCGCAAGAACGTGGGCTCTTCAGGGCTGAGGACCACTGACTTGGAGGGGGTTATGAGCTCAACTCTATTGAAACCTAACTTCATCTCTGGAACAACTTGGCTGAGGGATGGAGATGCACTGGAAAAGGCTGATTTCTCTTTCCTGTCCTCTTTGACACCTTTCTTTGTTTCTGGGACTGATCTGGGGCTGAAGGCTGTGCCCATGCTTTCTAATAAGGTTGGATCCTCTGTAGTGAAGGAGCTAAGAGGCTCTCCAGTGTCTGCCTCTGGAGATACTTTATATTCTGAGTCTAATGTGGGCTCAAAGGAAAGACTGATCTCAGTTGCCTCAGTAGGATCAGGTCTTTCTGCTTCTGGCTTTGTGGTTGTGGCAGTTTTCAGTTGTGTCTTTGCCGTTGTGGCAGGTGCTGGTGTTTTAGCAGCACATGTTGGCTTGGCTGTAGTGGTGGTAGATGTTGGTGTGGTGGGAGTTGGCTTGGCCATAGTTGTGGTTGGTTTTGGCTTGGTGGTAGTGGTGGTTGTGGTGGGGTTTGATGTGGTGGGGTTTGGTTTGGTGGCAGTGGTGGTTGTGGGTGTGGTGGGTGTTGGTTTGGCGGTGGTTGTGGTTGTGGGTGAGGTGGGTGTTGGTTTGGCTGTAGTTGTGGTTGTGGTGAGGTTTGGTGTCGTGGGGTTTGGTTTGGTGGTAGTGGTGGTAGTGGTGGTTGTGGTGGGGTTTGGTGTGGTGGTAGTGGTGGTTGTGGGTGAGGTGGGTGTTGGTTTGGCTGTAGTGGTTGTGGGTGAGGTGGGTGTTGGTTTGGCTGTAGTTGTGGTTGTGGGTGAGGTGGGTGTTGGTTTGGCGGTGGTTGTGGTTGTGGTGGGGTTTGGTGTGGTGGGAGTTGGTTTGATGGCACTGGTTGTGTTGGGTTTCAGGGGGTTGGGTGTTGTCTTGGGGGTAGTGGTGGTTGTTGGTTTAGTGGTAGTGGTTGTTAGGGTGGGTTTTGGTGTGGTGGGTGTTGGCTTGGCTGCAGCTGTGGTAGGCCTTGCCTTGCCTGCAGTGCTGGTGGCTGCTGGCATGGTGGGTTCTGGCTTGGCCGTGACTATGGTGGCTGCTGGTGCTGTGGGCTTTGGCCTGGCTGGGGTTGTTGGGAGTGTGGTGGCAGATTTTGGCTTGGCTGTGCTGATGGGTGCCTGTGTTGGGGGTTTGGGCTTGGCTGTGGTTGGGAGTGCAGCTGTGGGTGATGGCTTGGCTGTGGCTGTGGTTGGAAGTGTGCTTGTGGGTTTTGGCTTGGCTGTGGTGGTAGATGCTGGTTTTGTGTGTTCTGGTTTGGCTGTGGTGGACACTGGTGTGGGTTCTGGTTCAGCTGTGGTGTGGACTGGTTTTGTGTGTTCTGGTTTGGCTGTGGTGGACACTGGTGTGGGTTCTGGTTCAGCTGTGGTGTGGACTGGTGTGGGTTCTGGTTTGGCTGTGGTGTGGACTGGTGTGGGTTCTGGTTCAGCTGTGGTGTGGACTGGTGTTGTGGGTTCTGGTTTGGCTGTGGGCTCTGGTTTGGTTGTGGCTGGGGTGGATGGCCTTGCCTTTGTTGTCACAGAGGCCGGAGTGGTCTCTTCTACAACGAGTTCTGGTGAGAGATGAAAAGTGCCGTGGGTTAGGGTTGGCTCAGCTGACCTCAATGGATTCCCTGCACTGAGCAGGACCAGCAGAAACCAGTGAGGGGCTGAAACAGCAGCCAACCCCTCTCAGGTCACTCTGGGACATCCCCCACTTGGGGGTTCCCAACCTGGAGACATCTCATATCCCTCACACAACCTCTTGCCCCACAAGGGCCATAAAACCCTGCCTAATGGAGTGCACGACCCTCCTTATCTTAAGGCAGTTGTCCTGTTTCATGGTCCAGCCCTGGAACTGCAGTTCAAGGCTTCCTGACAGCCCCAGGAGGGTTCAGAGCTCAGCCTGGGGTCTGAGTCCCAACAGCCCATCCAGGACCACGCGCGGCTCCGCTCACTCACCACACAGGTTGTTCACACAGACTGTGTCTGTGGGACACATTTCACATGAGGGTCCTTCCATGTAGGGCTTTTTGCCTTTCATGTTACCCCTGGAAGCAGAAAATGCCAAGATAAAGAAGGCGTGAGGAAAGGGGGAACACCCATCCCGGAGAGGGGGCTGATTCAGCTGGGATGTCCCAGCCAACGCAAAACTCGGGATTAATGTAGCAAACAGGTCTTGGTCTCCTGCCACGGCATTTACTCACCAGCCTGACCCCAAGGCTGCTAAAGCCAGGGCAGACAACTCCATGGAGCAGATCCCTCACCTCCCTCAGAGCAGAGTAGGGGATGGGCATTGGGACAAGGAATTCTGTTTCTCTTCTGCTCCAGCCCCCTAGGAAGGTCTGCAGCCACCAGCCGCACTCGGTGCTCTCAGCAGCTCCAAGGAAGTGGTGCCAAGGGTGGTCCCAGGGCTGGGAAGGGGGTACCCACCTCTCCTCCCACGTCCAGCCCTTCCTGCTGCTGCAAAAGGGCTTCTCCACCCCAGGCAACGGCTGCTGCCGGCACGGAAGAACAAGGCCCAGGGCAGGGAGCTGTTTGTACCCTCAGCTACTGCCACTTCAGCCTTGAGCAGCTCTTGGGGAAGAAGGTCCCTCCCTGGGTGTTTTCCAGGAGCTGAACCAGCCCTCAGCAGTCATAATCATGGGCTGGAATCTCCAGACAACCCTTCCCTGCTCGGGGACCAACCCAAGATAACAGAAGCATTATTTAGAACTTCTATTTCTGACCAAGGACAAACCCTGCTGTGACATAAGGACTGAAGTCAGGACATTTCCAGCACAGAAACCCCACTGAGATGCACCAGTACATGCAGGGCCTGGCACTTACGGGGGATAGTAGTTGCAGACAAGCAGGTGCATGTTCTCTGTTTCGAGTCCCTCGATCTTCTCACAAAAATGTGCCCCGCAGCCGATCTGATGTGTGCTTGACCAGACCACCTAAGGCAAAAACCAGGGTGGAGGTGAGGGGATTGGATGAAGGCAACCTGTCCCCCTTGGCCTTAAAGGCTGCTCTGAAGACCTCCTCATCCCACAGAGTGTACCCCCAGTACCACATCCCCCTGCTGCTTTGGCATTCAGGATCCACCACCATCTCTGCTCCCACCCAAGCTGTGAAGAAACACTCAGACTTCATCCCTCTAAGAAAATTTGGCACCCAGTTCTGCTGAGCAGCCACCCCTCCACCCCAGCAGCTGGTACCTGGGTGTAGTGGCCACACATCTGCCCAGGGACACATGTAGATGTTGTCAAGTTGTAGAATTTCTCCTCCCCGTTCCAGTCTTCCACGGCGAAATCTAGTTCCAGGATTGGGGCCATAGCAAAGAGGTTTTCTCCCCGTCGGCCTCTCTCCTTGTTGTGGTCCCAGATGCACTTCTCTGCATAGGATTGAGCAAGGGCCTCCAGCTCCTTGTCCCAGCTCTGAAAGGAGCTCAGTGTCAGCACACAGAGAGGGACACTGGGCTCTCCAACAGGAACAAGGCACTTACCAAGGACCCCTGCGCTCTCTGGCCACAGTTTCCCCATTTATGAGGAAAACTCAAATCCCTACCCAACACAGTCCTCAGGAGAGGGAGCTCCATGGTCAGTCCCAGCACAAACTAAACCTTGGTTTATAGGTCAAACAGGAGAAGTTCGGGGCACCACCATGGCTCACAGCCTCTCCTGGAGCTCATTTAATGCCATCATGGAGCCTCCTCAGCTCAGTGTGGAGAAACCATAAAGTCGGGTGGAGGAAGGAAGGAAACCCACCCTGGGTCACGCCAGAGGGGCCTGGGGCCACCCCTCCTCGCCCAGGGTGGGGATGGGAGGGGAATGGGACACATCTCTCCTGGCAGCCGTACAAAGCCTGGGAGCACACACTCCTGGGAAACATCATCCCTTTGCCTGGATCTCAGACGTGGCTGCCTGGCTGCTGGCCAGGAGCCCCCTCTGGAGCAGCNTCTTAAGGCAGTTGTCCTGTTTCATGGTCCAGCCCTGGAACTGCAGTTCAAGGCTTCCTGACAGCCCCAGGAGGGTTCAGAGCTCAGCCTGGGGTCTGAGTCCCAACAGCCCATCCAGGACCACGCGCGGCTCCGCTCACTCACCACACAGGTTGTTCACACAGACTGTGTCTGTGGGACACATTTCACATGAGGGTCCTTCCATGTAGGGCTTTTTGCCTTTCATGTTACCCCTGGAAGCAGAAAATGCCAAGATAAAGAAGGCGTGAGGAAAGGGGGAACACCCATCCCGGAGAGGGGGCTGATTCAGCTGGGATGTCCCAGCCAAGGCAAAACTCGGGATTAATGTAGCAAACAGGTCTTGGTCTCCTGCCACGGCATTTACTCACCAGCCTGACCCCAAGGCTGCTAAAGCCAGGGCAGACAACTCCATGGAGCAGATCCCTGACCTCTCTCAGAGCAGAGCAGGGGATGGATGGGTATTGGGACAAGGAATTCTGTTTCCCTTCTGCTCCAGCCCCCTAGGAAGGTCTGCAGCCACCAGCCGCACTCGGTGCTCTCAGCAGCTCCAAGGAAGTGGTGCCAAGGGTGGTCCCAGGGCTGGGAAGGGGGTACCCACCTCTCCTCCCACGTCCAGCCCTTCCTGCTGCTGCAAAAGGGCTTCTCCACCCCAGGCAACGGCTGCTGCTGGCACGGAAGAAGAAGGCCCAGGGCAGGGAGCTGTTTGTACCCTCAGCTACTGCCACTTCAGCCTTGAGCAGCTCTTGGGGAAGAAGGTCCCTCCCTGGGTGTTTTCCAGGAGCTGAACCAGCCCTCAGCAGTCATAATCATGGGCTGGAATCTCCAGACAACCCTTCCCTGCTCGGGGACCAACCCAAGATAACAGAAGCATTATTTAGAACTTCTATTTCTGACCAAGGACAAACCCTGCTGTGACATAAGGACTGAAGTCAGGACATTTCCAGCACAGAAACCCCACTGAGATGCACCAGTACATGCAGGGCCTGGCACTTACGGGGGATAGTAGTTGCAGACAAGCAGGTGCATGTTCTCTGTTTCGAGTCCCTCGATCTTCTCACAAAAATGTGCCCCGCAGCCGATCTGATGTGTGCTTGACCAGACCACCTAAGGCAAAAACCAGGGTGGAGGTGAGGGGATTGGATGAAGGCAACCTGTCCCCCTTGGCCTTAAAGGCTGCTCTGAAGACCTCCTCATCCCACAGAGTGTACCCCCAGTACCACATCCCCCTGCTGCTTTGGCATTCAGGATCCACCACCATCTCTGCTCCCACCCAAGCTGTGAAGAAACACTCAGACTTCATCCCTCTAAGAAAATTTGGCACCCAGTTCTGCTGAGCAGCCACCCCTCCACCCCAGCAGCTGGTACCTGGGTGTAGTGGCCACACATCTGCCCAGGGACACATGTAGATGTTGTCAAGTTGTAGAATTTCTCCTCCCCGTTCCAGTCTTCCACGGCGAAATCTAGTTCCAGGATTGGGGCCATAGCAAAGAGGTTTTCTCCCCGTCGGCCTCTCTCCTTGTTGTGGTCCCAGATGCACTTCTCTGCATAGGATTGAGCAAGGGCCTCCAGCTCCTTGTCCCAGCTCTGAAAGGAGCTCAGTGTCAGCACACAGAGGGGCACACTGGGCTCTCCAACAGGAACAAGGCACTTACCAAGGACCCCTGCGCTCTCTGGCCACAGTTTCCCCATTTATGAGGAAAACTCAAATCCCTACCCAACACAGTCCTCAGGAGAGGGAGCTCCATGGTGAGTCCCAGCACAAACTAAACCTTGGTTTATAGGTCAAACAGGAGAAGTTCGGGGCACCACCATGGCTCACAGCCTCTCCTGGAGCTCATTTAATGCCATCATGGAGCCTCCTCAGCTCAGTGTGGAGAAACCATAAAGTCGGGTGGAGGAAGGAAGGAAACCCACCCTGGGTCACGCCAGAGGGGCCTGGGGCCACCCCTCCTCGCCCAGGGTGGGGATGGGAGGGGAATGGGACACATCTCTCCTGGCAGCCGTACAAAGCCTGGGAGCACACACTCCTGGGAAACATCATCCCTTTGCCTGGATCTCAGACGTGGCTGCCTGGCTGCTGGCCAGGAGCCCCCTCTGGAGCAGCAGCAGCCCTGGCACCAGCTGAGCCCCCAGCCACAGGGATGTGCAGGAGCAGAACAAGGAGGAGGAGGAGGAGGAGAGGGAGGAGGGGGAGGAGGAGGAGAAGGCAGAGTTTTTCTCGCAGGGATGCATTTCTCGCTACACTGCAGCTGTTTGGACCATCCTTGATGGAGAGAGCAGCTTGGCTGCTGGAAGGCAGCCCTGCAAACGGGGGTCCTGAGGGGAGATCTTCTTGGACAGAGCCAGGGCTGGATCCAAAAGGTGACAGACAGGAGGGCATGTCACCATTGGGGTGTTGAGGGGATGAGGACAGGCCCTAAGGCACTGAGGGGAGGAAACACCTGGATGGGACACAGAGCGTTGGTTCATCTCCCACCATGGCCCCAAGCCACACTGACAGCGATGGCTGGACACCAAGTTTGGGGAGCACACACCCTTCTCCCTCTGGCATGGAGCTGGGCTCCATAAACGGGGAACTCACACCTGCAGATTTGCCTCATTAGCAAAGAAAAGTGGCTTTAGGCTACAGACCTCCCCCTTCAACTAAATATTTCCAAAGCAACCAGCCCCATGTCCCAAAAGGAAGTGCAGGGTGACCTCAGCCAGGCACGGTGCCACGGCAGCAGGTGAACCCAGAGGCAAAGACAGCCCCAGCAAAGGTCCCAGGAGGGAGGCGAGGACAGTGTTCTCATGGAAAACCTCTACTGAGGAACCTTCAGGGCTGCTGTGAGCTAAACATTTGCTGGGCTTCAAAATGAAAAAGCCTTTGGCTCCAGACCATGAGCAGGTCCTGTGTGTTTAAGCAGAAGCAGAAGCTGCAGAGGGAGCATCTCTAAGCACAGGGGCTGCAATCAAAGGTTCAGGCAGGAGCAGCCCTCACAGGTTTGGAACTGCAATGACTTAAGGACCCTGAGAGATCATTTCTCTCAGTCTTTCTCTAAGGCTTTGGCTCCAAAGCCCTGGTGGGTTCAGTGGGATCACAATGCTGAGGGCTCTGGCTCTGTCCCCTTTGAGCCTGCAGTCACTGGTCAGGCCTCCTCTCCCTGAATTTAGCTTTTCGCTTCTTCTAATTGTTAAGCTCCCATTTACCAGCCCACAAAGGTTTACTCATTGTGGGCAACTTCTGGGCCAGGCAGGGAGGTGTCCTCCAAGCACACTCTGACTCAAAGAGGAAAGGACTCCAACTCTCCATGATAAACAATTATCCCTCTCTGTGTGATTTGCAAACAGTGAGGAAAAATCACATGTGGTGCAAGATAAAACTTGATAGCCAAATTCTAATCAAATCAAGAGCTGAAGACAAAAAGCAGCACCAGCACCAAGCTTGTTTTTGCTTCTATTATAGGTGCCACTGATTTCCCTAAGCAAAACAGGGGATCCATCACCTCCAAGACACCAAGTCATGGCAAGGATTAGTAGCTTGATGAGCCCAAATAATTGAAAGACCCTGACTGA